>PVJA010002246.1:0-53610 GCA_004027025.1 Myocastor coypus | reverse complement strand
AGTTTGTGTTGTATTAAGGAATCCAAACTCCAGCTTTGAGCCCATGTAAATCATTAATTTTTCCCTAGCACAGTGTCTTAGTTACTCTTCTATCACTGCTGGGACAAATGCCCAACACCCAAAATGAAGGAAGGAAAGTTTATTTAGCTCACAGTTACTGGAGGTTTCAGTCCATACTCTGTTGCCTCCAGGGCAGAGAGGCAGATGGCAGAGGCCAGCAGTTCATGGCAGCGGAAAAGCAACAATGGCAACAGAGGCAACTGACCAACGAGGCACCAGAGAGCAACAGTGAGAGTCTGTCTGTCTGTATATTACATTCAGACTCTCAGCCTCAGCCTATCTGCCTTAGGCTACACCCATAATCCCAGAAGTACTCAGACCCATAATCCCATCAGTACTAAAACACATAATCCCAGGGATCATGAGGCAAGTCTCAAACTCTAGAAGTCCCTGCCCCATGATTGCATGAGGCTTTGTGGGGACAGCTAGACATAAACCATAACACACAGTGATGGCAAACTTTTTTGAGCTTTTACAGATAAGAAATAGCTCCAGCAATGTGCCATAGATTTGCCACTGGGAAATACCCAAAGTGAGGCCGTGGCAAGCACCCAAGCACCTCCTACTCTAGCCAGCTGTTAGTAAACCCATTTCTGCTGCTAGTAAAATAACTCCAAAACCTCAGAGAGCTGACAGAAATTGCAGGAGTACATGAGTTACAGAAGAGCACAGTGGGTAAGTTTTAGGTCATGCTTTCTGTTGCAACCCATAGTATCCTGCTTAGGTTATTACCTAATGGAAACCTAGAGGTTAAATTTGCCATGAGGTTAAAGTTGTCTGGTGATACACTGACTCGTGCTGACTGGTGTGTCCTGCTTTGTCCTGGGAAATTTCACCATTTTAGAAGAAAACTGACCGTATGCCTTGGGGAAAATATTTCTCTATAGAGCCACACAGATCTGTGTCAATCTCATTTCTTTTTGTTTTTGTTTTTGGCGCTTACAGTACAAATAACTGTAAGGCTTTTCCAAATACTTTCTTTAGGCTGAAACTCACTTCCCAAAGACCTACAGCGCATCCTAATGATTTCAGAGTAGAGCCAAATATCTGCGTCCCTGTATGCAGTTCTCTGAAAGCTCTGGCTTTTTGAAAGGACCAACAAAATTGGGACTAAGGCTTTGCCTTTTGCTTTCCCTGACAGCACAAACACCTTCCTCCCTGTGTTGCTGACTGTCTCTCTGCATGGTGATTTTCTGCATAACCAGTCCTTAGAGTATAGAGTCATTGCCGTGTACTCAGATTTTCCTTCCTGGAGGTATAAATAGACTGATGACGTCCTTTGCTCTCTACAATCTGTGCATCATTCATACTGTGCATCTCCTTTCTAGGTCACAAAGCTTTAAAAAAGAAATCAGCATTAGCATGTGAGAAGCACACACGCCTGTCACCTCTCACCTCAGAGCCATGGTGCCTGTGATAGCATCCAGACCGCAGTACACAGAAGCATGACATTTGGGTGGTGCTGCAGGAGTATCAGAGGGAAAATAGCCATTCTTACCCAATAACTTAAAAATAGCATCGTCTGAGTATGTTTTTCCTCCACCCGTTTGTTCTGCCCACATTCCTGAAATGAAGCCCTTCCCATCCAACGCATGGCTGGGAATTTGTGTTTTGTGAGAATCTGAAGAGTCAGCTTCTGCTACTACTGTGGCCTTCTGCTTGGTTCAGTTGAGCTAGCTCAAGTCATGAGAAAAGGTCATCTCGTTGATTTGCCTTTCCTTTCCAGCAAGATAAAACTGGTCCTTCTTCCAGACAGACATTTGTTATCACATGGCTACTGGGTGAGGAACAGAGTATTGGATGTTTTGAGTTGTGTGAGGAATAATTTCTTTCTAGCTTGGTCACAAAACTTTCAATTCAGTCTGCTCTCTCAGAGACACTTCCTGGGGATATTAATTCCCAGAGGGAATCTCCCATTCAGGAAAGGCACAATGTACATTGGTATGCTTTCTGTCACTATCACAGACACTTGAGATAATTGTTTCATAAAGAAAAAACAAGGTTGATTTGGGCTCCAGCTTTGGAGGTTTGGGTCATGGTTGGTCGGCCTCATTACTTTTGGTCTTTTGCTGTAGCAGCACATCATTGGCAACAATGCATTATGGGGCCACACTGCTCATCTCGTGGCCAAGGAGACAAAGAGAGTGAGAGAGAAACGAAGATTCCAGTCACCTTCAAGGATACTCTTCCAGTAGTGCCATCCTGTGGAGCAGGCATTTGCAACATGGACTTTGGGGGGCATGGAAGTCAAAATATTTGACTGGAAACAAGGTTAGAGAGTAATGCAGTCAGTGCCCTGGGAGCCAGTTGTATTTGCTCATATTGCTTCCTTGTTGGTCAGTACTTTCTTTGTTAAGCATTTATTGAGAGCCTACTATGTGCTGCTAGTATCTGTCCCAAGTATTTGGTGTGTCCCAAGTAAATCTTCCTTTCTTTCTGTTCATTTTATAATTGTGTCCTCTTAGATCATATAGCAGGTGTAATAAATGCTCTGAAGAAAAATCAAGAGGGTAAATGTTGCCAACAGGGAGCCCAGAGGCACATCTATCATCTTACATAGGTTAATGGGGGACAATGGAATTGATGCCAGGGGCAATCTTTTCCTACAGGGACAATGATCATAAAGGAGAAAGACAGTGAGGCATGTGGATGTCTGGGGCAAAAATTTGTAGGGTGCGAGTGGTACCAGAATTTGCAAGAAACACACACACAGACACACACACACACACATACAGGTAAATCTCACAGGCCAGGACCAATTGGATTATGAGAGATCAGAGTGTTATAACAAGAGATCACTGAGGCAACCCAGGGGACCCTACTGTGACGCACTTGCAGGACATGTTAAGGACTTCGGGTTTTAGTTTGACCAAGATGTGACATTGCAGAGGTGCAGCTTGATCTGATTTACTCCTCACAGTCTCTTTGTGGGAAGGGTTGGGAGCAGGATACAAGTTTGTCTCTTTCCCAATATCCAGATGGATGGCAGTGATGGTTTGGAGGTGGCAGTAAAGGTGGTGGGAAGACATTCTAAAAGCAGAGTCAACTGTGAATTTTCTAGTTCTGGCATTTGTGAAATAAGTACTTGGTCTTAATCTACATGTCCTCCCATACAGGTCTTAAAACACTGGGAATCTCTGCAGGGATGAGCGTCTTTGGTATGTGAATGATAGAACTAGAGGTAGACTTTCTAATGGCCACTAACTAAAGAATGATCACCAGAAAGATGGAACCCGGATGAGAAGGCTGGGTCTCTCAGACTAGAAATCCAATGAGAGAGGACAGGACTATGGGTTGACTGACCACCACTGGCCAAGCATGTGGTAATTATAAAGGCCCCAGACACACCTGAAAGTACAGGGTCCATAGAACTTCTGCATACTGGAAACGTAGAGGTGCTTGGTGGATGAAGAAGGTGGGTGTGGAAACTCCATACCCTGTCTTTGTGCCTTTGTCTTTTGTGATAAATGGGAAAACATATACAAGTGTTTCTCTGAGTTCTATGAGCTTCTCTAAAATATTGAACCTCAGAGAGGGGGGTTATAGGAATCCCAACTTATTGCTGACTGGCCAGAAGTAGAGGCTAGAAGCTAACATATAAAATGGACATCAGATGTGAGCATGTAGGGCTAGCTTTATGGGACTGAATCCTCACACTTTGAGATCTTAGCCTGTCTCCAAGCATATGGTGTTAGAACTAAATTGGATTAGAGGATTAGCTTGTGTCTGCAGGTGAAACTAGTGCCCTAAGTGTTGAGTGATCTGTATGAGTAGAGAGAACACAGAAGTTTTCCTAAGTTCTATTATAATAAGGGATTTGTATTTTCAGGGCCTGGAAGGATAGAGCTATCATTTATTAATATGGAAAGGAGCCTGTTAGCCATATATTAAAACCATTATCAATATTAAGGCAATTGAGTTCTAGGAAACTGAAAGTCACTCTTTCAGTGTGGTCAGTAGATTGCATTAAAGCAAAACCGGATAAACCTGAGGAAATAGATTGAATTGAAGCAAAAACAGAATTGGTGGGAGGGAACACTATTGTAATGTGCAACAATTTTGAAGTACTTTACTTTTTTGTAGGGTGGGAGTGGTACCAGAGATTGTACTTAGGACCTTACACTTGCCAGGCAGGTGCTTATGCCACTGAACTACCTTCTGGCCCCAGTACTTTGCTTTTGTTTTAAAATAAAGTACTTCAAAGAATCTTAGAGCCAAACATTTTAACATTAGGACTTGGTTTCTTCAAGCTGAGTGGTTTCAGTGCTTTTCATGAATGTGGATAACAGTGAATGCTCTTAAGTAATTTCTAACATCATTGATACTGTTTCTCAATTTCAGTGAAAACATTGTTATTTATAAAGCATTATCTTCCTCCCCATCCCATTTTTGAAAACCAGAACATAGTATATAGCTGTTTATTTCCATTCATTTAAAAAATCATTATTCAATAACAGGATTCATTTATTTTTAAATGAATGTCCATTAAATGTCATTATTTTTCTTTTTATCACCTGCACAATTGCTAAGTATGCCATCCTATATAAAAGCAATGTTGTGGCCAAGAACTTATACAGTCACAGCTAATGCCATTTACCTGTTCCAATATGCTTTAGTAATGGGACATTACAAACATAACTAGTGAATCAGTGCTGCATATAAGAATTTAGAAGAATGTTTGAGATTGAACCAGAATACCTGTTGATCCTTTCAGATGGGTCAGCAAATCCTGTATGATTTGGCAGTATGCTTTTAGCACTTGAGAGAAGCCAGGGACTATAGACATCATTGTGAAATAGCAGGTATTTGATAATATGGTTCCAACTTCTAATGTGAGAAGGCTTCAGACCTCACTGAATTAATGCTTCTGAATAATGTTCAGTGATATCTCATTGACGTATGGTATTTAATTTTTCCCCCCTGGGAGACAGGACTGATGATGTTTTTAAAACAAGAGATCTCAAAGCAAAGGAGGCTTTATTTCCCACCAGAGGGTCTAAAAGAATTTATTCCTAAGAGACAAGGCTTAGTTCTCAACCTTTCTAATGCTGTGACCCCTCATATTGCGGTGACCCCTAACCAAAAAGTAATTTTGGTGTCTACTTCAAAACTGTAGTTTTGCTACAGTTATGATTCAGAATGGCCTTACGCGACCCAGGTGTTTTGGTCATTTGACCACCCACCTGGGTCAAGACCTACAGGTTGAGAACTGCTGGTATACATATGCCTTCAACATAAAGTAGCAGTTGACCATAGCACACAGACGTGCCTTTAACTTTAGCTTTGAGTTTCCCAGTCATCTTGTGCATGACACTGTCACGCTCACTGTGTTTCTTTCTGTTGTATTGTTTGCACTTGGCTCTTGGAGCCCTTCATCTGCTCCCTCGGCTGCATTCCTGTGTGTGAACACTGTTCTTCATCTTATCACCTGACCAAAATGCAGAGCTTAGATATTATTTCCTGTTGAAATGCTTCCCTATAATACGATGCCTTCCACATTCCCACACCTGAATTTAGTATTTGTGTTAAAGAATTATGGTGCCGCTCCATATTTATCAGACCAATTGTCAGAAAGGTTTCTGTAGACCCAACTGGGCAAAGGTAAGAGAGGTGTTTACTGTTCTCTTACTGCTTAAGAAGGTGCAAGGAACATAGCAATCAATAAATGCCCGATCTGTACAAATGCAACAAAAGAATCTCTTTTTCAAAATTTGGCTGTAAATTGCTTCAATGCATAATTTTCCCTCTTTCGTGGTCATGAGTATCAGACCTGATGTCAACTGTAATATCTACCTCTCCATGTCATCAAATATGCACCTAGTATTGACAGTTTTCCCTTTCAGTGTCTCTCGAAATGGTCCTTCTCTTTTCATTGCCCTAATTTAGGTGCTCTATTTCCTTTTCTGTCTGTCTGTAGAAGAAGTTTGGGAAATGCTGCTTAAGCAGTTAATGGTTTAATTGCCACAGGATTTGATGAAACTTTTAATGAAGGGGCATTGTACACTTTTCCAGGAGGAATGGAGACCAAAGCGTTTCCTGGATTTGTTTGATGGGAGATTCTGTTTCCCATCTTCAAGCATCTTCTGTGTTTAATGATCTGCAGAACCCACCTGGGGAAGTGCTGGCAGAGACTACAGAGTCACCACCCCCTCATCATGGATGAAGCATCATCTGGCTTTAATTTCATGAGAGACACTCAAAGGGAAAAGGCATAGGCAGCAACCACTGGAAAGGAAGCAGCCAGCCCTCTGAACCCGAGGGACCTCTGATTCTACACTCTTGGAAGTTTGCATCAGGATTCCTTGATGGTAGCCAAGGCCCTGAGTAGTCAAATATATATCTTATTCATCTGCAAAAAAAAAAAAATCATGCTATTTCTTCTCACAGTGTTGTATGCACTCCTTAATACATTCTTGATAATATTTTAAAAAAATATTTTAGTCCATTGATGGTACATAGGTAGTTGACCCATCTGCATAACATATTTCTTTTTATATTCTCTCCCCCCTTATCTCTTAGTCCTCTTCTGTTTACCAAAGATACATTTATTTCCTATTAGTTTTTTTCTCTTTTATTTGTACTTCGCGTTTCTCGTTTAAGATATGCTGTAAGATTTTTTTATTAATCTTATGTGTCTGACCTATTTCTTTTCACTCTGGATTTGAACTGTGTCCATTTTTCTATAGATGGTTTGAATTCATCTACTGCTAAGATTTTTTACAAGTTGACACCTTAGAAAAGAATACCTTGACACTCTTACTTAATGACTACCTGTGCCACTGGGTTGGACCAGGTCCAGTGGTTTCAAAGCCAGCCTCATGGCAGTGGGCAGACAGGCTTCTTTCTTGCCTTTCTAGCCTTGCTTTATGACTTAGTAATTTTGTCACTGGCTACTAATTGCACTTCTGTATGTCCATCCCCATTCCTTGGGTGAGGTAAAGGTGTAGCATGGGCAACAATAATGGGAAGAGAGTGGTGATTGGTTAGAGTATCTAGGAACTAAGTAAACTAAATCAAGAGGCCATAAGGAGTGTTAAACGTGCTTCATCCTTGGTGTGAGTATAAATTGGGGTCATACTCGGGGAGTCGTGCTGTTGACACATTCACTATCCTAGTATACTTTGCTAGTCACCTGAGGAATTTGGGAGTTTTGCTCATTCTGTTGTTCTGACATCTGGTATGTGACTGGTCTGTAAATTCTATTCCATCTAACTTCAAAATGCACAGTGCGATTGGAAACTACAGTGGATGTTTCAAGTTTTAAAAACTGTCTGCTATTAATTTCCTTACCACCCCCCCAAAAAAATAGAAATCCTTCCTCCTTTCTTTGAAGACATTTGTTCCATCACCCACTTTCTGAAGTAGTTTTGGGAGATGGCTTTTGTAAACAACTGTACTGATGCTGTCCCGGCTGTTTGTATGTCCTGGATTGGTTAAGGTCTTTTACCTCCCACGGTCATTGTCACTATGGGGAATAACTGACTCGTACAATAGCAGATCCAGTGAATAAGGTGGCTAAGGGTACACTATCACAATTTTATAAGACAGCTGTTTCCTAGGATGGCACCTGACAGCAGCATTCATAGTATTTGTGATAACACCTCATAAAACACTGACAAAAATGACTTGCAGCTACTGCAGAAAGTGACAACAGCGGGGGACTGAGCATGCTCCAAGGAAGGGGTGAATTTGAAATAGGATTAGAGACAATGGGGTTTTTATTGTAATACTGTTTTCTACTTTAAACATTCACTATATATTTCAGTCACCTCTTGTATTTTTTTTTACAAATAATTTTATTGGTACATTTTATTTTATTTACTTTTCTTTGATATAGGGTCTCACTATACAGCTTGGATTCATAATGATCCTCCTGTCTCAGCCTCCCCAATGCTGGGATTATAGGTGTACACCACCACACCAGTTTTGGGGCTGGCACCATGTGCCTAGGGTCCTGGGGCCAGCATGGCAGTATGTGACCAGGGATTGCATTGAGTCCTTGCACTTGTCAGGCAGGGATTTAGCCCACTGAGTTATATTCACTATCCTTTAGTAGTAAATTTTAGGTACTCAAAACAGTCACATTCGCTGTAGGAAGCTTGAGGCCATATGATATGTCTTGCTGTCTTTTTTTCCCCAATTCTTCTCCCTTCCCTTCACCCTCTTTTCACCTCCTCTTATAGTTTCATTGCTTTTTGACTCTTAACAATTACCATAGTGGTCTTGTACCATATTCTGCAATCTTATTATTATTGTAATTATTATTACAGTAATTATTGTAATAGAGTTTAAAAACTGTCCCACTTTCTCCTCTGCTTCTAGAGAGTTTGTTCATCACAGAGCAGAAAACCAGTCCCTTGAAGTGAGTCACATCCTATCTTTTCTTTGCAATTCACCTCTCATTTAATGTATCCACCATGCTCCACCCACGGCGTTTGTCTTTCTCTCCCCTGCCAGCACTCTCCTTATCATTCTCTCTGTGCTCCTCAGTTCATTGCTCTGGCTGCCACTTCCTTTGTCTAGAATGTACTTCCTTTCGGTATCCCCATAGCCTATTTTTTTCATTATCTTTTAGTCTCTGCTGTAATTTTCCTCATTAACAGTGTCTGCCTTATAGTACTTTACCTATAGAGACTCATCCATAGCCTTACTACTTGACCACTTTTTTCTGTATTATCTATGTAATTCCCTGACATGAGTTGTTCTTCTTTTTTTTTTTTTTTTTTTTTGCTGTCTGGTTTTTCTCCCCATCTGGAGAGAAGGTCATTATCTCATTCAGTGTTTGTAGTACAGTCTTGGCACATAGTAGGTACACAATAGGTGTTTGCTAAAGCAAAGAGGCATGAGCAAATCTTTTCATTTGTAGGAGCTTTTACTACTCAGTAAGAAAGAGCTGTTTGCAAGAAATCACTGGCATCTCTGAATATTTATGCTGATACTGGTACCCTTGCCAATTTAAAACATATAGATCAACATCTTGTTAACCCTGGCTGGTTGGTATTTTTTGTTGTGTGCTTGTTTGCTATTTTCTTCATAACATGAGGGTAGACAGGTGTAGTAAGATATGGAAAATGAGTGGCATAGCTCTAAAAGATAAAAAATTGGCCAGGGAGATAGCTCAGTGGAATAAGTGCTTGCCTTGCAAACACAGGATGCTGAGTTCAATCCCTGATACCACAATAAAAAAAAAAAAAAAAAAGACAGAAAGTGAAACTCATTGAGAGAACTCCTTTTGAATCTTCCTGTACAAATACAGGAGTGGTTGCTATTTTATCCAAAACTCCTTACATGAAAGCATCACTGATCCCTGGAACCTTTCATCAGTGTAGCATGTGCAGTCATAAACTGACTGACATTTGGCCACAAAGGATAGTTTTCCTAGACGAAAATTATGTACAAAAGTGTTAGATGTTTTAATTTTTATTTATTTATTTATTTATTTATTTATTTATGGGACTGGGTTCAAATTCATGACCTTGCACTTGCCAGGCAGGCACCTGTGCCACGGAGCTATCTCTGAGGCCTCTGATTTTTGTAGTGGCTCAGCATTCACCTCCCACTTGAACATTAAGATCCAAGTGATGTTACAAACTGTTAGAAGTTCATCAGTGAGGGGCTCAGCCCCTGTAGCAGTGTTCCTATAATAGAAATAAGAGGAACGTGTGTATTGCAGAACTGAGAATTTGATTCATTACCTCATTCTATAGCTAGGTGTGGTGGCACAAGCCTGCAATCTCAGCATGAGGGAGGTTGAAGCAGAAAGATCCTTGTGAATTCAAGGCCAGCCTGAGCTACAAAGTAAGCTCAAAGTCAGCCTGAACTTCAAAGCAAGACCTAGGCTCAGAAAAAAAAAAAAAAATAGGTACATTTATCTGTGATACAGGTTAAAAGAAGACATAAGACATATATAACCTATATTGAGAGCAACATGGCTAAACTGAATCTTAATAACAGCATGGAGTTAGGAGCCATTAAAAACATGTCCAGCTCAGGACACTGATATATTTTCCTCAGCACCAAATGTTACAAGAAATCAAGTTAAGTGTATGGGTGTCTTTGAGTGGTGTTCTCATGCATCACATGGTAAGCAGCTGAACAAATAATGATTTGGTCATTTCAACTTATTGAAATTGCATTTTAGTATGCCTTCATGCCTTCCTTTCTTTATGGAGTAGTACTTAATCACAAGTCAAAGGAATACACCTATATATTTCCTCACAGGAATGAAGCATAGGATTAGTTTGTCCACTGTACAACATTCTGAGAACCACTGTGTTCCCTCACACTAAGTGTGGAGATGGCTTTGTCAAGTAGGCTGATTTTTTGGTTTGGCTTCCCTTGGTCTAAGCTATACCAAAGTCTCTTTCCCAGGAAATTCTTTTAATCCTCTTTCATATAACAGCAATAAATCAGTTCTTTCCCAGGGATGATTCTATTTCTAATAAAAACATAAAACAGAAAACAAATCTGGAAATTTACTTAGAGATAGAATTTCAAGCTAAATCTGAGACAGGCTGTTGTGTGGAGAAGCCACTCCTTCTACAGGGAATAGGGTTTGTTTCCTAGCTCCAGGCAGGGGACATTTTGTGTTATTTGGTGGGTATTGAACCCAAGGTTTTTATATTGTGCTAAGTAGGACATGAGGGAACACATTTTATTTTTTATAATTTACTTTTTAATATTAACACTTCTATGCTTAGGCTTTGGATTGATATAGGTATCTTAGGATTTGGTAGGCTTTCTAGCAGTATTATGGTTCTTGTCTTTCACTTGCATATATAATAATGTATACTTGGATTAAGATGTATACACACATTCATATAAATAGCACATAGAAGATATACAGGCTGGGGATATAGCTCAGTGGTGGCATAAGCATCTGCCTGGCAAATGCAAGGTCCTGAGTTTGATCCCTAGTGCCCCCCCAAAATCATATGCATACGTTTAATACACATGCCTTAATTCATGCATATATACATACCTTAATTTATGGAAATTTTATTTTAGACTTTCAAGAAATATTTTAAGGGCTAAGGACATAGCTCAGGGACATAGTACCTGCCAGGCAAGGGTAAGGTCTTAAGTTTGATTCCTGGGACCAAAAGAAGAGAAATACTTTAGCTAAAATTATAATTTTATGTACCTATAGGTACATATATTTTGTATATAGTTATATAATTGTGTTATGTAAGTGATTGATTGATAGAATATAGTTTTCCTAAGCTCTCACATAAACTGGTAGGAAAAGGCACAGTGTTTCTATTTGAAGTTATTACAAGAATTAATCTACTTTTGCAAGGACACAGTTCAAAATATTGTCTTATAGGATCTATTATATCTGTTACAAATAAGTTCCAATATAGTTAAATTTGTCATAGATGGTTTATGAGAGTACCATAAATTTTTGTTTAAAAAAGAAGCCTAGAAAATATGATCTGATTAAGTTAATAAGCATGCCAGATTAATTTTCATGTAGAAAGCTTATTTGATTTCCATGAAATTGCTGTGTCTTGATCTGATCTTTTCATTAGTTTTTTTTTTTATAATTTGTATATGCTTAGACATGATCTTTCTAGTGATTTCCTTAGATATGAGCTTTGCTAACTACTACAGATGATCTTTGACATTTTTTTCCTTCAAAAATATTTCCAGACTTTTCCATTTCAGGAAGTTGGATCTATTTGTACACTTTTGAGTTTGTCCTATCTTCCTTTGGGCATCCTTACTATTTGTAAGCCATTAACTGCTTCTTGTCACAGAGGTACAGAGCTGTGCCTGGTAACTTTATAGTTCTTCATCAAGGTCACTACTGTGCATTCTAAGACTCTGGTGCCTCCTCTTTGTAGAGCCTGCCTGCACTGTTTTCATTTCTGTTCAATGTAATACTGGACATGTCACTACTATGGTGGTGCCTCAGTTAGAAATCCATTCATTCCATGGTTGTGGGGAAGATGGCCAAGATCATCCTTTTTCACCCAGTGCAGGGTTCGTGACAGAAGTGCTCTTGAACTGACTTAGGTTCAGGGGTTAGGTTCAACACTGACCTCAGGGGGAAATTGAACCTTGTTCTCTTCCACTTGAATTTGGAACCAAAACTATAGAGAGAATCGAGTTCGTGAACTAGAGGACCAGTACAGTACAACATTTCCCTTTACTGTTTTTTTTAAGTAATGGTCTTTGTACCCTGACTTTCATTGAATTGGTAAGTTTTAATGCTTAGAAAGTATTGGGGACTGAATATATAGCATTAAATTGCATTGGGTTATTATATAGAAGGGGCTGCTGGTTAGAGGGATTGATCCCCCCCCATCTCTCTAACATGCTCAGGAAACACAGGATGACATATGCAGAAAACTGTAGCAACCATTTACTCTGTTGCCTGAGCCTAAGAGGGGACTCCACCACTGTATTCAGGTACACCTGCATTGATAACTGTCCATATTTTTATACTTACTTAAATAGGAAGGGAAGATGTGCTTTATAAATTCAGAGGCAGGCTCATTATGGCAGAATGTGAAGGAACTAGTAAGAGTAGAGTCCACTTGCAGCATAAACACAGCATTTTAAGGATATCCAGATGTTTTTACATAATCCATAATGTGCTCTTCCCAATGGTCCATAGAATGATTGATAAATGCTTGTAGGAATACATTTGAATTTAAAAAATAGTGCAAGAACAAAAAGAAGTAAGAAAGAACAAGAAGACGCGAGAGTGAAAGAAATGTGTTGGGCCAGAGATACAGCTCAGTGGCACAGAGTCCACCCAGCACATGGAAGATGCTGAGTTCAATTCTCAGTACCAAAAAAAAAAAAAAAAAAACGTTAAATATTTAGAGTACTTCCTTCAGACATAACAAAATTCGAGGTGATGGTGTTTTACACATGCAGTGTTATATTTCTTTGGAGTTTCTAAAATGTTTATATTGCACTGTAGTTATTTATGGTTTTGTGGCTTTGAGAAAGTTTTGAATGGCTTCTTCCGTAGTTGGGAACAGTGCCACATGCCTATAGTCCCAGCCTGAGGGAAGCTGAGGCAGGAGGATCACCTTAAATTCCAGTCCTCCTGGACCACATAAAGAAATCCTTTGTCTGAAAAACAGAAACAAAAGTTATTACTTACCTGCACAAAAGCGTGGGTAGAAAACCCAAGAGCATCCCATTACTTTGAACATCTGTAATTCATTATAGAATTTGTAATAGACTTCTTACTTTATCAGTGTTGTGCAATTATGACACGACCAGGCTGGGATATTCCTGCAGTCTGACTCCTTTTCCTGTCCTTCACTACAAATAGGAAATTATCCTGATGGAAAGCTTCAGTGGTGGAAACTATACTACGACATTTACAGGATAAAAAGTATGAAAGACATTTAAAAATTTACTACTGTAATGTCTAATTAAAAAAAAGTTGACATATCTTTTAATATGTTCTTATTAAACACAATGAATTAAAGAATAGGAATAGTAATACACAAAAAGGAAATGCATCCTTTAATTATTAAGAGCCCCAACATGGCCACTAGATAGTCTGTCACAGCATGTTCTTTATATTTTTGGTGTGTATGTGTATATTCAAGCATATATGGTTGCACATGCCATGCTGGCCCCACCCCTGGGGTGTGCTAAGCCAGAGACCTAGTTAAGGCATGGTGGTGCACACCCGCAATCCCAGTGCTGAGGAGGCTGAAAACAGGAGGATCACCACAAGTCCAAGCTGCATAGTGAGACCCTGTACCAAATACACAAAATGGAAAAAAAAAAAAAAAAAAAGTATACGCTCTAAGATTTTGTAGCACTACCTTCCAACGTTAAGAACTTTCAAATTAAAGACTAGTGCAGATTGGAAGAGAAGAGCCTTGTGGTTTGCTTTGGTGCATGGTCTGGGATCAGTCCTGCTTCAGAAAGGTGGGACATCCTCTCATCCAAGCGGCAGGGAATCACTGGCAAATGGAACAGAAAGCTGAGGAGCAGAGGGGAGGAATTGGCTGATATTCCAAAGCCTAAACACTGCTGCTGCTTAGGGTTGGAGGACACAGATTTGCATTTGGTGCTGAACTGCTGGAGGGACTGCTTTGGCGTGTGGTGGGGAGAGGTCCCTGGGAGACAGTCCTAATAGCATCTCTGAAGCCAGGAGGCTCGATGTTCCTTGGCGGTGCTTCTTATTAGAACTCTCTGCTGCTGTGGGCTTTTCTGGAAGCAGAAAAAGGCAACCTGCCCTTTTTTCCACCTTTGAATCTTTCATCAGTGCCTCCCTTTGGCAGAAGCTAACAGGAAGCCAGGCAGGTAAGCACTACGATGCTGCGAGTTCTGCACCCTCCTGCAAATCAGTGAGAAGGGAATGGAGTTGACCACCGGCAGTCAGTCTGCGCATGTTCGTTCCATTACTCATTTTAGCAGTTTCCTTCTTGGCACACTGCTTGGTTTTAACAAGTCCTTTGTGAAGAAATAATCCACAACAATGGCATTCCATTGAGAAAGCAGGTACTGGGATGCGTTAACATGGTGACGCCATTAGGAAGCAAATGGTTAGAGAAATAGGCTGGTAGCAAAAACCCACGAAAATACATGTTCGTTTGTCTGAAGTAACACATGCATGGTGTATACAGTGAATGCCCCACACAAAATAAAATTATAATTACAATTCCAGCAAATTGCTCTTGAAGTTTTTGTAATCATTTAAAAATTGTATTAGTTGCGCTGGATAATTCACATAATTAGAACAAAGACATTGCTACTTACTTCCTATGGGAAATAATTTTAATAGTCCTCTAAAGATTATTAGCCACCCTTGAAATGTTTTGAAAATGAAATTTCAGCTCAATTGTTTTAAAGACTGTGTCATTCGTCACCTAAAAGAGGGGAGTGGGAGTTGCCCTCAGAAATGTACAGTGGAGCCTCCCCTCTGTTTGATTTCTCGCTTTACTACCTACTCCCATCCACAGGGCCATACCTGACCTTCTGCCTCTTCCAGGCCCTGAATGAATATCGTGTTGCTGCTAACACCCCCATGATGGGACACCAGCTTTATGTTAATCCTCTTTACTTAGTATAACATATAAGCTGTTTATCTTTGAAACATAGAGTCCGTATCAGTGGCAGCCCAAAAGTTATTTTCAATGTAACTAGAAATGCCTGTTGATGATATTTTATTAAGACATTTGTTTTTCAGTTTGAATCTTTCTGATGAAAGGGGAATGAATTCCATTTGGTTCTAACATTTACCTTTTTTTTTTTGTAACAATGAACAAACTCAGGCTCAGATTTCATAAGGAAATATAGTGCCTTATTAAAATTTGATGGTATGACTTTGTTTTTTATTGAATTTAGCTTTGTGACCACTTTCAAGTTCTATAACACATTACTGAGTTTTCCCTTAAGGAGGACTACAAAATTTTAAAGACAAATGTAATTGAAAAAAGATAAAATTTGAAGAAAAACAATGTATAGCATAATGGGTAGCTAATCCATGACATGGTAAAGTAATTCATAAAACTGATTACTGTGTGAATGATTAAAATTTAAGAATAGTGGAAATAATGCACTTAACTCTACCCTTTTCTTATTACTTTTACATAGAAATGTAAAGCATAGAATGATAGATGTGCTTGGAAAGGTTAGACTACGTTTTTGTGTCACTTTCTTCCTTAGATAACCTGTTTACTTGGACTCATCCTGGTAAGTTAAAAGGATGATGATGATCATAGATTTATATTTTTAAAAAATATTTGGTATTTAGTACAGGGTCTCACTACACAACTCATAGTGATCCTCCTGTTTCAGCTTCCCCAGTGCTGGGGTTACAGGCATGCACCATCACATCCAGTCTTGGTGCCTTGCTTGGCATGTGGTACCTGGGATCAAACCTGTGTCCTTGTGCTTGTGTAGGCAGGCACATAGACTGCTGAGCTACATTTCTTTGAGTAACTACCAATCCTAGTAAAATGATCCTGTACCAAATTTTAACAAATTTTATTTACTTGCCTCACCAAGGGCCAAAAAAAGATATGAATCAAAATGTCAACTTACAATTTTATAATTATCTTGCTCTTAATCCCAAAATGCTTTAGTGGTAATTTATTATGTAAAATGTGAAGATCATAATACCGATAGTATCAGTAGATTTAAAAATAGCAATTATACTGGGAATAATATTAAAGGAAGGAACAAAGATGAAGTTCTTATTTGGCTACCTCACCACTATACTTTACTTAGGGGCTATCCATGTGTATATATGCTAGTGCCACTAAAAATATATTGTTACCAGTTTTGAGTTTCACCCATGTTGTAATTTCAGGAAAAAAAGTATTATCTTCTACAAGGACTTTAGAATTTCCAAATCAGTTTTAAGTACAATATTGAAAATAATAAAGGTATTGAGAAGTATTGATTAGAGGTTGGTGAAGATTAAGGTTAAAATTGAATCTTTTAAAAGAATTGGAACTTTCACAGTTTCTTATATAGTTGTCTCGTTTGTCATACTCTTTTTAATTTTACTTACCTTTCTGTATTCATTTAAATATTAGTTTGTTCCTTTGTGTTGTTAGAAGTTTTGGCATTTTTTAAAATACTCAATAGCTGTGTAGCACTTGTATTTCTTAGTGATATACGAACACGTATCAGAGACCCCTTAAAGGAATACCATTTATAATATTATGCTGCTATTATGTTTAATAACCAAAGTTTCCTTTAGTTCCAAATTACTCTATTTATTTGAAGCTTTCTAGCAAGTTTATATTCACTTAGTTTAAAAAGTCGAGTATCAACACGTTTTACAATAATGCGATCTGCACTCTGATTGTACTTAAATATTTTCAGCTATATCATTGCCTCTGTCTATCTGAAAATACAAATAAGGAAAATTGCTGTTGTTTCTTATCAGACTTTTGGGAAATAGAGGTGAAGATAGTTTTACAAGTCACTGAGGTTCCAGACATCAAAATTGATGTGATAAAGGACCCTGGAGTAGAGGTCAGAGGATTTTGAGTTTATCAGTGGCAGAGCTGGATACAAATATGTAATCTCTTGAAATTTCTATTTCTTCATTTGTTAAATGAAAATATTCCTTTCTTCAATATGCTAATTTTTCTATTAAGTTTCTAAATCATTTGTCTTTAATTTGAAACCTGCACATAAATATGCAACATTTCCTATGTGAGGTTCCAGCAAGCCTGTCTTAATGCTCTATGCCTTATGTCCAAGGCAAGTGTAGCTTTTCCCCCCCATAAGGAATCATCCAAACTTACAATACATGGGTCAAAAGATGGTGACTCATTTTTCTATCATTGTGATAAATACCTGAGAAAATCTTCACATCGGAGGAAGGCTACTTACCTCCTGGCAACTGGCCTATGTCACTACCCCAGGACTCTCTTCACCAAAGCCCCACCTCCTATGTTGCCATCAAATGACTGAGACTGGTTAATCCACTGAAGAAGTTAAAACCCTACAGGCCAATCATCTTTAGGGAGAACTCAAGGCATGAATATTCCTGCATTAGGAAGCAGCCTGCAACTTGGGGGGAAAGCCTCATGTCTTAATCATAAGAAGGAAGTAAGCTTTCCTCCCAACAGTAAGACAGAGGTAGCCTTTCCCTCATTGCTCAACAGTCTTCCCAGATCTATAAGGATGTTCAGTGAAAAACAAGAAACATCCTGTATTTTCAGAAATAACTGGCTTTTAATTTTATTTTTTTACAGAGCACCAAACAGTATTGAAATGGAAAAAATTACCAGTGATACACAATTTCATTGAACAAAATCATATGAATTTGGCAGTAGTTGTTGTAATGTATAGTGCTGTCTTCCAACTAGTTATTCGTATTGCCAGACATATACAGGTAAAATTGGAAGAAGAGAAAAGTAATATGTAAGAAATTAAGAGAATGGCCACAAGATAGCTCAGTGTACTAAGTACCTGCTTAGGCAAGCACAGGGGCCAAGGTTTGATTCCTGGCGCATATATCAAGCCATGGCAGCCTGACCCTCAGGCGTGCTGAGCCATTGGCCAAGTCCAGACATGGTAGTGCACGCCAGTAATCCCAGAGCTGGGGAGACTGAAAACAGGAGGATCACTATAAGTTCGAGCTGTGTAGTGAGATCCCTACAAAATGAAAAATAAGAGAAAAAGGACAAACAATTGAAAAAAGGAGACCAAGCAAATTACGGATTCACTGCTCCTTTCCTCAGACCAGCACATAGCCACAGGACCATTGTCCAAAGCATCCTGCTTAGACACAGAGATGTAGCTCTTTTCCCAACTCCCTCTCTTGCCCTTCTCCTTAGCTCAGTAATTCCTTCCCTTTGAATATGTTTATCCCCCTTCCCAGTATCTACTGTATGCCTCAGATGTTATTTTCTTTTTCAGGTTCTCAGACTAAGGAGACAATAAGATTTGTACACATGCGAGTCTGATTTATAGAACTAATGTTTGTTTTTATTTTTCCTATTCATCCCAGTGTTCTCCCAGTGTATTTTGAAATATTGTATTTTCTAATTATAAAAGCAATACAGCTGTACTAAGCAGAATGGAGAAAAGCATCAAGCAGGGCATGAAACTATGAAACATCATCTTTTTATCACTATTAAATTTATTGGTACAATTTAGAAACACATAATGATCACATCCATTGTAGTGAATTTGGACCTGTATGTGATTCCTTTTTTCCTAGTCCCCCTTCAATCCTTCTCCCCATTTAAAATGCTACATTTCCCGTTTTTTTCCTTTCCTTCCTTTCCCCTTCTCCATTGGATAGTCCCCCTTTTCTTTTGAATATTATTTTCCTGTGTCTCAATATGTGTTATAAATTTTCATTCTTATTTAAACTTTTGGTTTCTCACACCAGAGAGACAATGCAATTTTACACATTATTTTTTCTGATTTGTTTCATTTAAAAATATATGATCTCAGGGCTAGTGAGATAGTTCCGTAGAATAAGTGCTTGCCTGACAAGCACAAGGGCATGAGTTCACCCCGGTTCTGCTATAAATACATACATACATACATACATACATACATACATACATACAAAAAACCCATATGGTTCCAACGCCAATCCATTTATTTATAAATATCTCAATCTTATCCTACTTTATGGCCATGTGGTACTCTAGGGTGTAAAACACCAAACCCATCTTCATTCATTCATCAGTTGAGGGGCATTTGAGTTGCTTCCAAGATTTAATTATTATAAACCGTACTGGTATAAAAATGAGTGCACATATATCACTGTGGTATGATTCTTTTAATTCTCATGGGAAGATACCCAGACAGGAAACAACTCAGTCAAATGAAACTCTATCACTACTTTTTGAGGAATTTCCACGCTGATTTCCACAGTGGTTGTGCCAGTCTACACTCCCACCAACAGTGGACAAGCATTGCTCTTTCCCCACAGCCCTGCCAGCATTTGTTATTGGTTGATTTCTTGATGATAGTCATTCTTTCTGGAATGAGATGGGATCTTAGTGTTGTTTTAATTTGCATCTCTCAAATTAATAGTGATGTTGAAGTTCTTTTCATGTATTTATTTGCTATTTATACTTCTGCATTGGAGAAATGTGCATTTGTTTCAGATATTTATTGTTGAATTTGGTCTTTATATTTAGGTGTTCTGAGTTTTTACAATTCCCTCCATGTTCTAGGTATTAATCCTCTGTCATAGGAATGACTAAAGTTTTTTTCCCACTCCATAAGTTGTCTTTTTACTCCGTTGGTGATTTTCCTTTGCTGTGTAAAATCTTTTTAATGTGATGAGATCCCATTTGTTGATTCTTTATAGTATTGCCCATGCAGTCAGGGTTTTGTTCAGGAAGTCTTTGCCTATTCCTATGTCTTCAAAATTTCTATCTATTTTTATCTTCCAGAACACTTAGTATTTCTATTTTAATATTTGGATCTTTGATTCATTATGATTTTAGTTTAGTGTATGGCGATAGATGTGGGTATGGGGAGGAAACAACTTAATCCGAATATGGGTGCCTAGGCATTATTAATATTCTAGCTAATATCACTGTTACTTGTTTAGTTATTTACTGTTTGTGTGTATGTGTGTGTGTATGTGTGTGTGTCTATATGTTGGTTTGCATGGTATGTCTGTATGCATGTGTATAATTATTGTTTTAGTGCTTTGATTTTACAAAATGAAGGCAATATTATATACATTTTTGGTTGAGGCTTCACTTAGTTTCTTTCACTGGAAATCAGAAATATTAAAAATGTTTCTTCCTACTTCAGGTTGCTAATGATATATTGATTTATATATTATTTGTGGCATGTGGTTAGTTTGGTCTGTCATCATTCTGCACTTGCCACTAGATGGCTCTGTTCTGGGAGTGACCTTTTTCCCTAGAAGTGTGCCCCTGTTAATTGTACTGAAATGTTGGGAGATTTCATTGGCCTCCTTAGCAGTATGTTAAAAATATATAAATATAATTCCATTGATTGAGATGAACTTAAGTGATTTTAAGTAGCATTTCAGTGTACTACAAATTCAATATATAAACATGTTCTGATTTATTTATTTATTTATTTTGGTTGCTGTTGTTTTATTTTATGTTTTTGGCGGTACCAGAATTGAACACAGGACCTTGCACTTGCCAGGCAAGCACTTATTCTACTGAACCATCTCTCCAGCTCCTGTTCTGTGTATTTAGAATGCAGTGTATTCAGCTAACAAGGTCTGCTGTCAATTATTAAAGCAATACCTGAACAACTTCTTCTGCAACTATGCTATTGAGTAGATCATCTTTTTGCCTACTAACCAATTGTGGTTGCAATGTCATTTTGTTTGTCCATAAAATATTACACACACACACATACACAGAGATGTGTGTGTGTGCAAGTACATATAGTTTTATTCTGGATATTTATGGATGTAATATGTTTTATCACAGGCTGAATCATTACTACTTTCAAGGATTATCTTTCTGTTTTCATATAGTCAGATAGTCCATAGTCACCTATTTATTGCTAGAATAGTATGCGATGCCAATTTTTTTCTTTTCTTGAAGACTGACTGGACAATAAATGGCTGAGATAATACTCAATGAAATGAGGCCAGTGTGTACAAAGATTGGTCTCTGTGGGAATAAGTGGTAGTATTTAAAATAGCTTATGCAAAGTTCTCTAGGCACCTCCAACTAATTTCCATTAAACTGTACCTTATAGGTAGGAAACAAAATATATTATGTTACAAGTGACTATGTTATGAACCAACACAATGACCAACTACTGAGCAAATGTCATTAGCATGAATTAAGCCTGTAATATCTTTTGAGAATATAAAGGAATCCTAAAGATGGGATGAGAAGCTTAGTCATTGCACATAACTGTGCACTTCTTGTGTTCCAGGTTCATACCTTATTTTTAGAAACTTGAAATTACATTTTGCTTAGAAAAATTCAGAATGGTTTTTAGTTTCGCTGATTTCTGTATCTCAGGATAAAAGTGAATGAGACTGGGAAATTGTCCAACTGGTTTATTCTTTTTTTTTTTTTTTTCCAGTTGGTTTATTCTTTACATCATACATCATCTTTTCATTCCTGCTGTGTACATATGTCATAGACACAGTAATGTTTTTGTTAGTTCACAGTAAGTTGTTGGATTATACATGCTCACAGCTCTGATAGATCAACTTTACGCCAATTCCTCAAGCTAAGTACAATGTGTTCTAGAATATTAAAGATTGTAGGAGAATTTGTTTAAAAATTTCAAAGTGATAACCTAGAATAAATGAACCAATCGACGCCAAAAGTCCTGGGGATGTCATAGGGAGAGCAGATAGGACAAATAGTTCTTGCTTCTGAGAACTTAAGAGGCTATATTTAAAAAGAATGTTCCAGAAGAGGGTAGCAGCATAAATACTACAAATTTGTGCCAAAATCATTGCTCATGTTAGATCTCTCTTTTTAGGATTTTTAGATCAATAAGTAACCACATTGCAGTGGAAGGGGTGTGGACAGTCTGGGGCCAAGTGCAAAAAGGCAGTGCACTCAGACAGCAGGTTAAAAACTGACCCCTTGGCCCATTTAATTTTCTCTGTTCTCACTCTGGAAAAGTGTGCTCCCTAGAGACCTATCCCAGTGGTCCCGGGGAGCCCTGAGGCCCCACCCTTTGTCCAGGACACTGATCCATGTTATGCAACAGGGGAATTGTTCCCGTTCCGATTCCTGACAGCCAAACCCTTGGAAGACAAGCAAAGAAACAGGAGCTTCTGTGAAGCATCAGTGCTTAACATTGACAACTATGATCTGAGAAGGAAGCTGTTTTTTTTTTTTGTTGTTATATAAACAGATAGATTTTTTATGTTTTATTGCTTTGGGTGCTGGGTGCTGGAGGTAGAACCTAGGGCCTCACCCATGCTAGGCAAGTACCCTACTACTGAGCTACAGGCACCCCCAGCCTGACAGAACACATTTAAAGATCTAAATGTTAACAAAGCAACTAAACAAAGAATTTCCTAGTAATAAGGAATTTTTGCTTAGTGGCAAGTAAGAATTCTTTTGTGTTTCAGGAAGATGAAGAAGTTATAGGTGAAACAGAACGATGGCAGTGGATAACCCTTCTGAATAGTAAAGACAGCAAGTTTTAAATATTGATCATTTATTTATTTACTTCTTTTGGTACTGAGCAAGTTATATTTAGGTGATTAACATGTGTTGCAAGGAGTGGTCCTGAGTGGTGCTATAAATGTAAAATAATACTTTGGTTTTAAAATACCTTTAAAGAAATTATTTTCAGACTAAAGTATGACCAATATATTATTTTAAAGTGACTCATATAAGAAGATTTTTTTTTTTTTTTTTTAGATCTGTTAAAGTTGTTTTGGACAAATTCAATGTGAGCAGAAAAGTGACTCAGAATAAATGTGATTACCTTATTTTGGTTTTGTATGTATTAGATGAAGCTTAAATTTTAGGCCAAATGTCTCTTCTTTTTTCCTTATGCATAACCACCTCTTTCAGTTACCGAGGATAACTGTCCTCCCCTATGACAAATTTCTGGTTCGAAAGATAAAGTGAGGTTTAAGAGCAGCTCTTCCCAACCTGTGGGCTTCAGAACAAGAAATGAAATGTCATTCCAAAGTACAGATTTTTGTCAGCATCTGTGGCTTGCTTTTCTCATTGTTGAGTGAGCAACCTTTTGTTCTATGTAGTCTTTGGTTGTTGACCTAGTTGACTTCCATGTTATTTTAGTAAGAATTCTCAACTTTGATCTCATCGGGCATAAAAGAAGACAGCTATGAAACATAAATTCCGAATTATTGGCGGTTTTCATATATATGATATAAAATTACATATATGGAAGATATTTCTTTTGTGATTATAATTTATACCTTTAAAATTTCCCCAAGTGAATGAATAGGCCAAGGCAATATTTCAAGATTAAAATATTAATGTTTTAACATACATAGCATTTTCTTCTCATTACAGCCCAGTCTAGTAACTGTACACATAATGAGACACTGATCTCAGTGTAGTAATTATTGTCACATGGAAAATATTTCAAGACTTGACTATATATTGTCTGGTATCTTTGGTAAGACTTGAATCTCTATCCCTCACAGTAGTAAAATCTTGACTTCAGTCTGGCTATTTGAACTAAAGAGTAGAATGTTACTTAATGGATGATCAGTGACATTTCTTGAAACATTTATATTAATGGCTATTGTGTGTTATGAGTTGGTGCTGAAAGAAATGACGAGAAGACCTGGTGAATTTCACTTCAGAAGGTCTCACTGAGACTTGTCCTCTGTCAAAGTGATTCCAGAGCTCCAGAAGCATCTCAATTTTATTTAGGGCTTGGAACATGCATAATCATTTTAGTAAAGGAAGGCTACAATCTCTGACCTCCACCATTTGCCTAATGCTAGGGTTACACAAATGTCACGTAAGAACATTCTAGGGGCCCAGCAGGATGGCTCAGTGGTCTAAAGTACCTGCTTAGGAAAGCTTAGGCGGCTGCAGAGACCACAGTTCGATCACTGGCACCACATGCTGCGCCAGCCCTGCCCTCAGGGCAGGCTGAGCCGGCCATTAAAAAATAAATAAATAAACAAACAAACAAAAGTTCTGAAACAAGAAAGAAAAATTCTTAAAAACATTCTAAACAGCGGAAAGGGCAACCATTACCATCCCAAGCAATGGAGGAGACAACAAACAAGGAACCATCAGGATAAGCTGTTATCTGCCTCCTTGATTCCCAGCTTCCCGAAATTCCTAAATAACAGACTGCAACTGTCCCTGGGCTTTGTTTATTGCTCTCAGCTTCTTGAGATGCTAGTTTCTTATCTCTACAAATAGCAAGTCTGCGTTTTGGAGCCAGTTTTGTGATTCTGTCCTTTATGCTGAAGCAAAGCAAGTAATATTGTTCAGATTTTAAAATAACAACACTGTTCTATAAGGAATGAAGTCACAAATGCATTACCATTTTTAGTTTTCTATTCGCAATTGATTTCTGAATGTTCCCTTTCATGCACTCTGAGCTGTCTCAGAGTCTTGCGTGGTCTTATTTTAATAACATATCCCATAGGCTATAATACATTTTGCATTTTTTATCTATTGCTTATCATCACTGTCTTTTGCCTGGAAATTATAATGACAGATGTTTTGGGGCAATACCGGTTTGTAGACTTGAATACGTTTTTCAGTCTCTCTGAATCCTTATTTTGTTGCCTGTTAAATTGCCCGCAATAATGTAGGACCAATGGGTTCACTGGAAAGACTGAAAAGAATGATAAAGATTAATTGCCTGGCATGGTATCAGGACCCTAGTAAATGCTTTCTAATCTATTATATAATTTATATAAAGGTGGAAGAGATAATTCTCATGACAAAGGCTTCCTCCTTTTTCAGATTACATGGATAATCTCTGTGTTTCCTCTTCCATTATCACGCAGCTTTGAGGATGCCAGACCCAGCAGGATTATCTCACTGTTGTTTAAACTTTTAACCTAACTACTGTTAAGAGAACTAAAAATGAGTCCTTAAGAGGTGTTTGCCCACTGCTTGTTAGTGGTGGACTGGCAAACTTTGTAATTGGATTTTGTAAGACTTCTTTACACGAAGAATCCAAGAATCTCTAAGCATCCTCTCAAGGTTTCAAATATCCTTGCTGGCAGGAGCTATTTCAAAAAGGAACTTGGGTTGGAGAGGCTACTAAATAGCTTATTTGCTCATCACAGGCTGCCACTTTGTCACTAAGCTTGTCATAGGAACACACGGTCTAATTGTTGAAGTCCTCCTCTTTCACACTGAAGTTGGAAACGACATTTGAAGGTAGGGGAGTCCCTGTGTCTTCTCCATATTTCAGAATACAACAGTGGTAGGCTTAGCAGTTGTTAATCGTAAAACAGAAACTGGAGAGGCTGAACTCATGTCACTTGCTCTGTGAGCCTAAGTTTTCTTTCATGCTTGAGTAGTTTTTGGAGATATTTATTTTTGTTTTCCTTGAAAGCCCTCCAAACCATTCTTTAGCCCTGGCAATGAATGACATCTTTCAGATATTCCTATTCAAGATCTATTTTTATCTGTCTTCTGAACTGTACTTCTCACTTTTTTTTATGTATTTGGTACAAAGTCTTGCTTGGCAGCTCGGACTCCTAATGATCCTCCTGTTCTCAGCCTCTCCAGCACTGGGATTACAGCAGTGACCAGCTCAGAGAATCTAGGGGCAGGGCTGGTACAGCATGGGATGCTAGGGATTGAACCCTGGTCCTAGTGCTTGCTTAAGCAGGTACTTAGTCCACTGAGCTATCTCCCTGGTCCTACTTACCACTTCTTTTTTCCTTTCTTGTGGATGGCTCAGCCCTACCCTGGGGGTAGGGGCCGCATGGCCTGTGGTGCTGGGGAATCGAACCACAGTCTCTGCACTTAGGCCTAAGCTTGCCTAAGCAGGCACTTTAGACTGTTGAGCTTTCTCATTGGCCCCCTACTTATCACTGCTGTTAAACTGTAGCATCCTATTAGTTCTGTGTTTTCATCTCTTTTTAGTTATGGCTCCTAAAGATCTGACCTTTCAGCCCTTAATCAATTTTGAAGTTGCCTGCAGACTTTCCTAACATATATACCTGCAGGGTACTTCTTCAGCATTAAAACTCAGTTTTTAAAATTTTGCTACATTTCTTCAAGTTCTATGTTATTGATCCTAGTTCTTTATTTATTTAAATATTTTATTTTTTCTTGTTTCAGAACTTTTGTTTGTTTATTTTTATGGCCAGCTCAGCCTGCCCTGAGGGCAGGGCTGGCACAGCATGTGGTGCCGGGAATCGAACTGTGGTCCCTGCAGCCGCCTAAGCTTTCCTAAGCAGGTGCTTTAGACCACTGAGCCATCCTGCCAGGCTCCCCTAACTCTTTATTTACAAATACTTGAAATTCCCTTCCACTAAGCAAAGTGCTTTTTTTATGTCTTGATTTAAATAACATTACATACTAAATGATGTCCAGAAAGCAGAATAGGTTTAGGTATCACATTTTTTATGATAACAGAAAGAAAATATTATGCTGGAGGAGAAAGAAAGAAAAAAGTTTTTTAGGAAGCAAAAGCAGAGCAAGTTGGGGAACACAGTTTCACAGAATCATCATGGTAAACGATTCCACAGTCCTCAGGCTCAAGGTTGCTATGTAGGATGAAGGCAGACAAAATAAAGCCACTTGCTATGGATGTTCAGAAAATTTTCAGTGACATTTTCTATTGATAATAATTTTGGAAAGTTGCATCTGCTTGCTTTCTGCATTTGCTGTGATCTCTCTCTTCTTGTAGATTACATCTTAAATTTTATGCTTGATTCCAGTTTGCCATGTATGTTAACAAAATGTAGATTGTGCTGTATCTCTCTCTGTCTCTGTCTCTCTCTCTGCTCTCTGTCTTTCTCTGTGTGTCTGTCTGTGTGTCTGTCTGTCTGTCTGTCTCTCTCTGTATCTTTCTCTGTGTCTGTCTCTCTCATATTTTAGGGAAGGGTCTACAGGATGTTCAAGGTCCCATTGCTAGATCAGACTCATAGTGATATAGGGTCTTACTACTAGATTGGACTCCTAGTGATATGCCTGTTTACAGCCTCCCAAGAGCTGGGATTACAGATGTGTACTACCACACCCAGTCTCAATTGTTCTCTTAGCACACTGTGGGGGGCGGGGGGTGCAGAAGGCAGCAAAGCAGGCCCAGGGATTGAACTCCCAGCCTCTGCACCTGCTTGCAGGTTCTTCAATCCGCTGATAAGTCTCATTTTGTGCATTGATCATACATGAGATGTGTGCTATGTTGGGAAAGACTCAGGCTGGGTCTAAGTCCTGTGGGAAGCACGGCAAGAAGAACTTATGATACCTGAGGCCTTACGTCTACGCATTTGTTCCCATAATCCCAGCCTTTCTTGGGTATCACTTTCCCATGTCCTGATTCAGGCCTTCACAGCAGAGCCACAGGGCTCTGTGTTTCAAATGTTGTCTTATTTTTCTCCCATTGCTGGGCCAAAATATCCAACACCCAAAATAAAGGCAGGAAAGGTTTCCTTAGCTCACAGTTAGTGGAGGTTTCAGTCCATACTCAGCTGGCTCTAAGGCAGAGTGGCACATGGAAAAGGGCAGCTGTTCATGGCGGTGGAAAACAGCAAAAGAGCAAGAGCAAAAGGGAGGAGTGAGGCAATAAAGGGCAAACCTGTCTCCCTTATGCTGCTTTCAGGCTGTCCGCCCCAAGCTGGGTGGAGCACTCACAGCCATAACCTCAGCACTTGATCATGAGTTAATCACAGATTAGAAGTCTGTCCCATAACTTCATGAGGCTTTGAGGAGAATAGCTAGGCACAAGCCGTTAACAAACAGTTCCTGAAACTGGATGGGAAAAGACAACCAGGAAGTGGGCTCCTTTATAGTTCCAGAAAGCAATTTAGAATATGCTTAATAAATGCTAGCCAACTCTATACTTTTTTGGCTCACTTATTGGAGGACATTTGGGGGGAACTGTCTCCCCCCATGAAAACTGGCATCATTGAGCTCAGCTGATGGAGGGTCAGCTCTTATACCTTCTCACACCTTCAGCTTCTCCCTCCACCCCTACCACTTCTGTGTGTCCTGGGCACGTGGAAATTCTGCCAACACCAAGAGAGATGCTACCGGCCCCCTCCCCCAGACCTACAGGTGCCACTGTTGAGTTATAAAATCCTCCACTTTTCATTTGTTAAGTCTGTCCAAGTCTAGCTGTTCCTTGGGGGATTTTGGAATCTAAATGACGACATTATCACAGCTGCAACTCATCTTGTGAACTATTCTTCAGGCAAACAGTAAGTAGCTAGTGACTGTATACAAAATAAAGAACTGTTGAGATTCTAACTCTAGGAATTATTTTTCTCTCTTCTGATTTTTTTTTTTTATTTAACATGTTGGAGTAGGTAGTTATTAATCTTGTTTTAGGGAATTTTTATATTTGGCTTGGTCTAAAGGGAAGAATGGGAGCCCTAAATAGCTTAATAGTTAAAGATATTAAATATATAAAGGCATTAAAAAGTGAATATTTTCAAGCTAACATTTTAAATAGAGATGATTATGGACAAGGTAATCACCTTTTGAAGATGTTTCAAATATTTGTGTGTTTTTGTTTTGGAGACGAGGTCTTATTATGTAGTTCAGGACTATGTGGGATTCACTGTACAGCCAAGCCTGGTTGCCAACTTGAGATCCTTCTGCCTCAGCTTCATGAGTTGGAATCTCATTCCTGTGCAGTCTCACCCAGCTGCTAACATATTTAAATGCCACTCAGTGTAAGCATGTTATATCTGATTTTGCATGTAAATTTTAATACCTGTAGCTTTTTTTACAAATCAAAAACGATCAATTAAAATGGGGAAGCCATCATAGAAATGGCATATTTCCTATCATGATAGTTCTGATGAGTTGTACCACTGATTTTTCTAGTTAATTTTTAAAAAATTTTTTTCCATGCTAAGCATTGAATTCAGGGCCTTGGTCATGTTTTGAAAGCACTCTTCCTCTGAGACCTGTTGAAGCCCAAGATGAAAACTTCTAGTTATATCTGTCATGTCCATGAAAGTATGTAATGTGGCTAGAGTTTAGTGAACAGTGTGCACATTTCACTGTTTAGCCTAAAAAGTACAAAATTATCACCACAGTGACTGTTGATCTCCCTCAATGCTCCTCTGAGCCCTTCCTCCTCTGTCCCTTAAACAGCCTGCATTTCCTTCCTTCCTTCCTTCCTTCCTTCCTTCCTTCCTTCCTTCCTTCCTTCCTTCCTTCCTTCCTTCCTCTTTCTTTCTTTGTACTTAGGACAGGGTGTATAGGGTCTACTGGGTCTCACTACATAGATCAAACTCATAGTGATTCTGCTGTCTTCAGCCCCCCAAAGTGTAAACCACATATATTTTCATAAGATCATTCCCTGCCTTTTCTCCATAGCATGAGTCTCTTAAAAACTTAAGGTTTTAGTTTGTCAATTTTTAAAGTACAGTAGTTGAAATTTTATAAAAGATTTCAAATGACCCATTTCATATTTCTAGAATGGACTAGGATCTTTCTTGACCTGGAGAGTAATGTTATAGGTGAAAGCTGCCATTGTTTGGAAGTTCAGTTTTGTAAACAAACTGCAAACTACGTCTCCATTATGTAATGCAACAAAATATTATCTATTTCTTTGGCAAATAGCAATGTCCTCAAGGAGTTAGAGAGAGAGAGAGAGAGAGAGAGAGAGAGCAGGAGAGAAAAGAGAAAAAAGAGAGAGAGAGAAAACAATGAAAACTGATTTTGCTAGGTCTTAAATTCATTCAAAATGAGATTCTATCTTTAGGTAACTATTTAAAAGTTCAGAAAAAGCCATGTTTACATGAGCTGTAATTTAAAATGTAGCACAGAATATTTAGTAAAAGAACCAAAAATCTTTGTGAGAAAAAAAACTGCAATTAGGTGTAGATTTCCAGAATGCTTGTCATTCTCGTCTTCTAGATGTGTGTTGCTTCTATTGTAATTTCAATTATTGCTATACTCTATCTCAAGTGAATGTTTGTTTTAAAAGAAAACAAAAAAGCGTAGTTAAATGTATACATTTCCAGGAGTGAGTTAAAATTTCAGCAGAGATTTGATTGTATTGCACACAAACAAAATACATTCTCATTTCCAGAAATGCTCCTTGGAATCCTTCACATTAAGTATAATTTGTTGCTAAATTTTTAAGTAAGAAACCTCTATTATTACCTGTAATGATGAGTGCAGTTATTATTATTATTATTATTATTAATTATTCGTGGTACTGTGGATTGATCTCAGGACCCTGTGCTTGCCAGGAAGATGCTTATTCTACTGACTTGAAAATCTACATTACTCTTAGATTAAGATCTAGCCTCTACCCTGTGAGAAAATGTCCATCCCCTAAATCAATAGTGATTAACCTGAGATATTTTTAATTTGGGTCTAATGTCTCAAATTTAATGCATTTTTAAACTTTAGCATTCTTATTTATAATATTGTTCCACAGTTTCTATAGCATTTACTATGATAAGGTCATCTGAAGTTCCTGAAAAACATCTTTGAACTCTGGGGTATCCTACCCAGCCACTTCTACTAAAATAGAAATGACATGAAGATCTGAAAATATTTTACCTGTGCAGATCTAGAAAACAAGTCCTTAGCCTCTGTTTCCTGGCTTCATTACAAAAAACAAACAAACAAACAAACAAACAAAAAAACCAGTGTGAGTAAGATGCTGATATAACTTGATTGCACAAAGAGGTCCCAAATTTTTGGTTTTTAATGAGACTCAAAAATATTTCATGAAATTTAACTTAACATACCTGGACCTTCCTTTGAACAAATTAATTAAAAAGTACCAGCTCTTTTAATAGTAAATTGGAGCATGAATAAATGATATTATGCATATGGTAATTATGCAGTGAGAATTAGAATCAAATGGAGTGGGGGCTTTCTCTGTAGTTGTGACTTAAGTGAATTTTAAGTTTCTAGTGTTTTAAGAGAATAGCACATTCACTGAGAGTTTCGAATTTGCATGTAGTTTGGTGAATATTTTTTAAAAAAATAAAAAATTGGTCACATTAAAGACAATGCCGTCAATCCCTGTCAACATTCTCCCCCTTTCTTTGAGGGTACTTGTGCCATCCTTTTTGCCACGTTCTGAAGCAGTTCTGGAAGTCCTCTTTCAGGAGTGTGTCTGGGTCTGGTGTGTGGCTGCTTCAATATCCCAAGTCAGCTTTAAATGATTCCCTTTCATGATCCATATGACTTTTGGGAAGAGCCAGAGGACCCTTGATACTTATATGTGGTATAGATAAATAAGTGGGTGAGGACACATCATAATGTTTTTATTTGACAGAAGTACCTATTCCAGAAGCAGTGCATGACATAGGGTGTTGCCATAGCAGAGTATGAAGACATTTGGCAATTTTCCAGGCTGTTTTCTATGTATAATATCTTTTAAACACTGTAACAAACCCTTATAATATTCAGAGTTTGCTATCATGTTCCAGTACACAAACTCAGCTCACACAGTCCCATGAAGGTCTAAAAACACTGTCAGCATCACTTTGATCCTGGATCTTGTTGACAGATTTTTTTGGTCCCATAAGGATAACTGAGTGACTTCCACTGAGAACTTTTGTTTTGCTCTCAGGATCCTAAGTACAGATCTAAGTTTCCGCTCTTGCACTGACATTTCTTAGAAAGTTGAAATCTGAAGAGGCAGAATCAAGTAACTCTGATGAAACGGACACAATTTCAGTTTGGTGTATTGTTCCTGATCCAGATGTGCAGTGCCCTTAAAACACACCTTTTGAGTAAGTGTAACTCACCATGGCTGACCACAGTGAACAACAAACTGAAACTTACCACACACTTAAGATACACTGTGTCTTTTAAAGATTCTGGCTTTCTATTGCATGGAATGCAACAGCAACACTGACTGCATTTTTTAAAATGAAACATTATATACCTGTTATAAACAGATACATTCCTGCCTGCCTGCATCTATTGCCATGTCTGTATATCCAGATCTGTCTGTCTGTTTGGTGATTTTAAGCAAAGTGCCTCTTCCAAAGTTTTCACTCAATCTTCACTATTACACTAAACTATATGCCACCTTAATTCAAGCTAAGCCTTTGTACCTAAATTGCTATTAAAACACAGTCATGTGGGAACTAAAATGGTATTTGACCTTTTAATTTTAAATTAGGCTACAGAAACAAGCCAAGCAAATAACAAAAATATGGTGAAAACAGGCTTGTCAGGTGGGTTGACTCCATCCTGCTTATGTTGCTGGTGAATGCTTGGATTTTAGTCCTTCTTCCAGTCCTATTTGGGATCCTTCATTTCGTCTCTTTCTTCTTCCCCTTCATATTTCACTTCTTTACCTCTTTCATTTAATTATCATGCTGTTCAGTCATTCTTCCAGTAAAGTGTGATCAAGTAGCCGTTTTAAAGGTTGTGGCAACAGCAGCAGCCGCAGAGACTGGGTCTCTACTCACAGGGGCTCTGGGATAGGGGGTGCTATGGTAACCTGCTTTAGTTATTCCCTAAACTGTCCTATGTCCCTCATATTTCTCTGACATTCTTTCTTTTTTTCAATCTGTTTTTCATGCTGCACAACTCATCAATTCTGGGCCAACAAAAGAAGAGGGTTATCTTTGTTAAACCGTTATTTGTGAAATATTCATTGGGTTCAAACAGAAATTCTAAGATGGTATTCATAAGGTGGACAGCATCTGGGAACTTTAACCTCTCTCAAGTGCTTCAAGTAGAGTCACCATTTTCCTGAGCCATATTATTGTGCCAGCCAACATTCTTAAAAGCAAACGGTCACAATTTAGGAATTCCTCTGGGGTGTTATTTTTCTCTATGATTTCATATTCATTCACGACCTTTTCTTCCAGTTCCTCTCATGTGTCATCTTCCTTGCCTGGTTTCCACTCATATTCTTTTATAGGTGAAAAAGTTATATGTGACCTCCAACTGCTTATCAAATGTAGGCGAAAGAAAGCAGCAGACCTTCCAACGAGATCCTGAAGGCCCTCCTAGCATTAGGCTTCTGTCCGTACCCACTGAACTCGAAGGGTTTTCAGAGCATTCTTTGTCCTTTAGCTGTCATGGTAAGTTTCTGATGTATCCTGTTGACATTGCCACTAGACTGTTTCATGTAGACGTGCTACGAGAATCTCAGGATTTTGTACCATCTGGGCAGTGAACTGATAAACTTTGACTTTTCTTCACTTGTTTCTTTTCCTTGTCCAGTGTCATCTAAATTTGCATCAGGTTCAGACTGGCCTTTGTTATGCATTTGTCATGCTGCAAGAACCTCAGCTATCAGTGGGAAGTCAAGTGAGCCAGGTGGTCGGAGGTGTGAACAGTGGCTTAGGTGACAGCAGCAGTGAGACATGCACCAATCAGTCTATGAGCAGATGGCACTAAAACGTTTTTTTCCTATTTTTAACATTATATCATTAGAATCATACTGTGTGTGTTCTTCTATGAGTTGCTTTTTTCATTGAGAACTGACTTTTGAGATTCATCTCCCTTGACATGCATAATGATGTTAATTCACTCATCCATTCTTAGCTTCTGTGGACTTTGGGATTATTACAAATATATTTTGGATGTTACTATGCAATGATGGAAATAAAACTGTATGTGACTTCTGATGTACAGATATTCCCCAAGGTGTACTATATCTGGGAGGAAAATGGTTAGGTCATAGAGTAGGCGCTGGTCCAACTTTCCTAGATAGAATCAAATCACATTCCAATGCTGCACAACTATATACAGTGGGGCATGTATTTTAGTTAAGTACCAGAAAAACTGGTGACATGTAAGCTAAAATTTGCCATGCTTTTAATTCTCTAGCTCGTGATTGATGGTAAGCTTGAATCTCATTGTCTGTATTCATTAGCCATCCATATAGCACTTCTGCGATATTCACCCACTTGGTTCTTAACTAGTTTGTTTTCTTGTTGCATAGGAATTCTGTATGTTTTAGGTAGTTGTCTTGTCAGCTCTGTACATTGGGACTATTTTTCTTTTGTTTACTTTTTTTTTTTTTTTGTATTTTAGGGAAGGGTCTACAGGGTGTTCAGGATCTCATTACTAGATCAAACTTGTAGTGATCCACCTGTTTACAGCCTCCCAAGAGCTGGGATTATAGGTGCATGCCACCACACTCTGTCCCAATTGCTGTCTCAGCATGCCTTGTGTGTGGGGGGGCTTGGAGAGCAGGAGATTGCACCCCTGACCCTTGCACCTGCTTGCAGGCTCTTTAATCTGTTGAGGTATTGGTTAGCCCTTGGGACTGTTTTTTCTTGGGATTTCCTTGCATCTTTACTCTTTCAGGCTAGTTTAATGACAAAAAAAATTTTTTCAATTTTAATATAAAAATATTTGCTTTTTACATCTTTCCTAGTATGATTATTTAGAATTTTAGCAGCTTAAAACAACAGATATTTACGTTGTTTCAACTTCGATGGTCAAGAGGATGAGAACAGAAAGTAATGTGTGGGCAGAAACCTTCCTCAGGAGACTTGGGGAAGTTCTTCTTTCCTTTTCCACTCCTAGATCTACATTCTCTAAATTCCTTAGCATCTAGCCTCTTCCTCCATCTTCAAAACCATCTGTCCAGCTTCTCATTTCAGTTGTCTCCTTGCCTTCTGCTTCTGCTGTTCTTAAATTTCCCTTTGCCTCCTTCTTCTGTGGGTGATTAGATATAATCCGGGATAATCTCCATATCCCCAAATCCTTCCCATAATCACATCTGCAAATTCCCTTTCACCATATAAAATAATACTCACTGGTTGCAGGGGTTAGGAAGCAGGTGTCATTGGGGCCAGTGTTTATCCTACTATAGCCATAAACATATTTTAATGTATTTTTAGTACAGAGTCTACAGGGTCTCACAGACTGGACTTATAATGATTTTCCTGTTTCCAGCCTCCTAAGTGCTAGAATTACAGTCATGAGCCACCATGCCTAGTCTGGTTCACCATCTCTGTGAGCCCTGGGAGTAGGGCCAGCATGGCAGGCCAGGGATCAAATCCCTTGCCCCTGTGTCAAACCACTGCTTTTAATCCACTGAGCTATCTGGTGAGCCCTATAGCAGATAAACTTACCTTTGGCTTTATTTTTATTTTCTGGTTGTTGGTGGTGAAGGTGGCAGAGTGGAAGAGCACTGTGATTCCTGATTCTCCACAAGCGAGATTAATAATTAATAATTAATGATTAAGTCATCTCAGCTCGCTGCTGACCAGGAAGGAGTCATAAAACAATTTTGTCTTTTAAAAATGAGCTGATCCCTTTTTCTTACCATCTACCACGTTTGCCAAAATAGGAAAATGTACGTAGTATGTGTATGTATATGCATATGTCTATGTGTATGTATATGTCTATGTATATTTTTTCCTCTCAAAGTTTTGGAGCTCCTCTCCTTTCGTTTTCCTTAAAACATGTCTCAGCCTTCAACTCAGTGCCTCTGGCGAATTCACATATGCTTTCCCGTGTGATAGTTGCTCTCTGCCAAATCTAAGGGAAAGATAGGAAGTGTTTCGTATCCCCTTTTCCTAATTAAGTGACTCATTAACTTTAAGCATGGTTCATCTGTAATGAACAAAGCAATTGTCTTCACTTGTGTCTATCTGGGACAAATGGAAATTTAAAAGGGCTGCAAATACAGGCTGTCCTAATAAAGGAAGAACTGGAAAAGCAGACATTCTTGGAGCCATTTGTGGGGAGCGAAAGAGGCTGGAGCTAGATAAACCTGCAAGTAGGAATGAGAGGAGAGGGAGTCAGAGTCAACAAGCTAGCAGGCTGGGAATGTTCTAGGTGGTTCAGTTTGTATTTTATTTCATAGTAGTAGAAGTTGTGAGGTTTAACACCTGGCCCTTTTCTTCATCTATATCTCTTTTAATCATTTACATTGTGAGATACAGAGGAATGGTTTTGTTCTTATTTTTACTTTTTAAAAGTGATTTATTTATTTTATTTGGTACAGTGTCTCACTATGTAGCTCGGATTCCTAGTGAGATTACAGGTGGAGGCCACCATTTATGGTTTCAGTGGCCTGCACAGCATGCTTGGGGTGTGGGTTGGGGCTGGCATCCCATATGGTACTAGAGATAGAACCTAGGTCCTTGTACTTGCCAAGGAGGAGCTTAGACCACTAAGCTATCTCCCCAGCCCCCTGAGGGAACGTTTTGTTCTGGCTTTTGTTCTTATTTTCAGATTGTGGAAATATTTGGAAAAAATATCAGCATAGCATTGCAAAGCAAAATACATAATATGAAAAATACTAGTGTCTAAAACCTATCATTTACCTGTAATATCGTTAGATGGAAAGAAGTATCATAATACCTGTACCAGTAAATAATGAGGAAGTATATGTGATACCTGTATTGTGTTTTGTAATATTTGACTTTATGATATTTGTTTCATGGCATAGATTTGAGAGATGTTAATAATCATAATAGAGATTGCTAATGGATGCTTTTCTCAAGGAAATATAAATAACTAGCAAAGAATTGCAGGATTATTTGAGTAAAATAACAATACTTTTTCTCAAAGATTAGAACTTATAGTTTGAGATCCTGAGCCTGTCTTCATAATTGCCTATGCTTTTCCATTTTTGGCTTCATGCATTCTTTAAAACGACATCAGGAAAATGCAGTTGACATTGAAGGGACATTCATTACATGCGATTATCCAAAGCAGGCAAGATGGAGTTCCTTGAACATGCCGGGATCAGCAGGGACCCAATCCGATGCCTTGGGGTTGAGTATAAGTCCTTCCCCAAAGCGCAAAAAGATATGACAACAAAATTACGACCCTTGGCAAATTCCTTCAAATTATTTTGAATTGCTGGGCTGAAAATGTCAGTGCTTATTAAGCTATACATTGGAAATGATTAAGAATATAATTGCTGAATGTCCTATATTCCTTTCTGTCATTAGCAGTGAAGTAGCAGCTAAGGATCTGTCTGTATTAACAGGATCACTGTTAATTGTGAACAAAAATCAGAACATAGTGAAACTATCTTGTCTCCTACAATACTGTCTGGGAATTTAATGCAAACAGTTAAACTTCTTTTCATCCACGTGCTTGCTCTATACTAAGCTGTATTGTAAACAAAAACCTAGAGGTACTTTTTCACCACTGTAGTATAAAGAGGATGAACACATTCTGGGTATTTTCTGGGATTTCTAAGTTTATTAGATAACCTTTGGAGCAAAGAAATTTTATTTAATTGACTAGGTTTGCCATGAAATCTGTAAGTTGTAAAAGAAATCGGTAAATTTATATTTCACCATGAGTAATGGTTTTTCCCTTTTTAAAAAATACCACGGCACAAATTCTATGCATCAGCATATTCATACCCTAATTATCATTATAATTCTGCATTTTTGCAAAGACAAGAGGATTCTGGGCTTCCAGTTCTGATCAGCAATCCTAAAATCCTGCTCTATTGTTAAGCAAATATTTTTATAGACTCATAAAGAATAGCAATTCTAGTGAAGATGCAAACGACTAAGGCCATAAGTCAAAGTAGCAATTCAATAACTAGCTACCTGAACAAGATTAAGAAAATAGAAAAGATCTAAGTTTCTTCTCAAAGTCTTTTTTATAATAATATGAATAATCATCATCATAATACTCTTTTTAGCACAAAATGAAAGTGGCTATCTGTCTTCTGAGCTATGGTGAGAGGAACACCAATGGGAGGCGCTGTGGAGATGTGATTTTGAGAATCTGAGATGTATGGCCTGGTTCCTAAAAATTAACACATAGGATGCCAAGAGTTTCTTTTCTATAACACACTGTCTCCAGTGACTTTAGGGTTCCCTCTTAAAGTCAGTTTAAAATAGGAGAAATTGTATGACTGACCAAAGAGACACCACATCATGAGGGAGAGGAGGATAATTAGCTCATCTGTGAGCCACCTTTGGCATTCTCTCTTTTGGCAAAAATTTCAGGTATCTCAGTAATGCTTTCTGAGCATTATTTTTTATATGAAGAAGATACTGGAGTTACTCCCTGCCCTATCCTTTATCCACCATGAAACCTAGGATTGCCTCATGATTCAAAAAATGTCAAAATCAGTACTTGCATTCTCCCTAATTTTGTGTACAGAACATTTCAAACCTGCATAATGGTTGCAAAGGCTTTACCTTGAACTCCATGCCTATATCAAGTCGATGGTAAAGGAATTTTAAACAGCACTTAATGGTTTCTCTAAGCTTTTACCATAGCAAAGAGCCATATGGGTCATTACTGAAGGAATTAATGTAGTTTAATTTTTTACATTTTTAAATAACTTTATTTGTTTGGTACAAGGCCTCACTACAACTCAGACACATAATGACCCTTCCTGTCTCAATTTCTCCAGTTCTGGGATTGTAAGTTTGTGCCACCAGGCCCAGTTTTGATGGTTGACATGGCATGGCATGTGTTACCCAGAATCAAACTTGCACCCTTGCTCTTGCCAGGCAGGTGTTAGACTCCTAAGCTATCTCCCCGGCTCAGAAATTCAGTTTTATATATAAACATTGTTTCAAGAATTCTCATCAAGATGCTTCTAAAACAGCCTAGTGTTTGGGGGAGGCATGGCGTGGAGGCAGAATCTGGCACAGAAATACATAACTTGTGGTTTTTGAGCTAACATCTCTCATGTTACAAATGGAAGTGCCAGAAGTAATATGTTGCATCTTGTGTAAGGAATGGTGTGTACTCTTAGGTAGACCAAGCCTGATTTTTTAGTTCTTACCAAGAATAGACAGCATTACATAGAGAGAATGCATAAGGCTTCATCCTGAAGCTGCTGGGAAGTTATAGCTGGCTCCCCTATCATGATTCACAATTCCATTCAGAGTCCATGGGCTCTTCTATGTATGACTTCTATGCTAGCATGATATGAGGTCAATAGAGGACTGGTATATTTTAAAGTAATTAATATGTTCTTGGTTTAAAGGAATGCCCCTGTGTACAATAGGAAGAGGCCTAAAATAATTTCCTTTACTCTGTCATTGGATATATTAGCTTTGGGAGTGAAATCTGTAAAAACACGATGGAATACTTTCTGAAAAACACACATAGCACCCAACTCCATTACACACTTTCCTTTGTAGCAACCAAACTTTGATAATCTTCATGATTCATCTGCTTCGACAGCTTGTGTTTTTCCTGCCCACCAGACGAGGCCATTCTGAGCAGATCTCTGCCAAAAGCCGCAAGTTTGGCTTCTTGAAATCTCAAAAGTACTCATTTCTCAAGTAATTAACTAAAATAAATAAAATGTGGATGGCTTTAAAGTTCTGCAGATGACTCATAGTCTCTGCAGAGTACTCTGCCCATGCTAGAAGTTTCATAATAATGATAGTGAGAGAAAGGTCATTGACTTTAGGAATTGTTCTTCATGTGTACGTTTCTCATGTGCCTTTAGGAATAAGGATGGTTTGTGCCTGCTGACAGATTGGTCCTTGTAAAATATGTAGTAAAGCCACTCTTGGAGAACACATGGCCAAATTAGAAGGGGTAAATGACCAAAACAGGATACTGAGAAAAAGGAATACACTGACAGTTGCAGTCAGATATAGATCGCTCCAGAAGCAATTTTCATTTATATACTTGCATCCGATTAGGCTTCTAGAAATATTAACTTATATTGCCTCATTAATAATGACAGGATCTGGAGCCCAGGAATCCAGCCCTATTGTAAACTATAGAGCGAGCCTGAGCTGGCTTACTCCTTATGGTTTCCATAGTATTTTCAGTACATACCAGGCATGGGGCTCTTTAGTCAATAAATGTTCAATAAGTGCTGGGAGAATTCGACAAAATTAAAAATGATGTGTAAATATCATTATGTAGATGTTTACTATAAATATAAATGTTTTTAAGAAATAATATTCGTTATGCAAGATTTGGCCAAATACCTTAGCAAATTAAAGCACCTGTAAGCAGGCACAGGGGCCAGGGGTTTAATTACCCCCATCATTGTGCTGGCCCCTTCCCCAGGCACACTGAGATGGCAGTTGAGACTGGGTGTGGTGGCATGTGCCTGTAATTCCAGCTCTTGGGAGGCTATGAACCGGCGGATCAGTAGAGTCCAATCTAGTAGTGAGACCCTGAACACCCTGTAGAACCTTCCCTAAAATTAAAAAAAAAAAAAAGATTCATCATGCAGGAATAATATCTTTGAAATAGTTTACATGATACCTTCTGTGTTTAAAACAAATAGTACAGATTTATTCCTCTTCCTTTTGGTACTGGGGATCAAACTTAGGACCTTGCACTTGCCAGGCAGCTACTTAAGCCACTGAGTTATCTCTTTAGCCCAATAAAAAGTTTACATTCCTTCACCAATTATCAGTATGAAATAAATGGTTCATAAAGTGACCTTTGTTTCCATGGACATACACAGAGACTAGAGATCTGCAGGAGTATTCTTAAAAGCAGGACAATCCCATCATGACTGAGTAGACCCACTTTTGTCAAATGCTTTCCTAGACTCGGTTTTACACAAACTGTAGCTGGGAAGTCATCTACATTGTACCATGGACACCCCGGACCGGAAGCTTCCACAGCCGCAGTTGCTTACAATATTTTCCCCATTGCTTGAAATTATCTATGGACTTTTATAATATGAGATAGTAGTAATTGAGTAAGATATCACGTGGAAAAATCTTGAGTTGACTTTGGACAGAGCAAAGCATTCTTAGGTACCCACAAGAATGAAGCTAAGGAGTTGATGTCTTAACCTGAAGACCATGAGTGGTTGAAGTTTTCAGTCATCATGTTGAGTCCTTTTCATCTCTACCAATTAAAATGCAGATCATCAAAACAATGTTTTCTTTTGGCTGGTGAAGATGAGCTCATCTGTCCAGGACATTCTTGCTGATATTTACTGGCCTCACTTAATATCTCTGCGGCCAAATTCCCTAGTGTCTTTGAAGAGAACATGCAGTATGAGACTCCTTTGACATTTGTCAGTATCCAGCCCAGAAGAGGGACTGACAATTATTGTCCTTGCTGCAACATGACACAATAAATTATAGAAAAATCACAGGACAAAAACTCCAGGTCAAAACAGCACTAATCATTTTGCTTATATCATATTGTTAGTTGTATGGCAGAGATCCAATACATTCCAAACCTTCCAAAGAATATCCTTCACTTCTTTATTGTTTGTGTAGTTTAATATTCAAAAATTTTAAGTTTTTATTTTGTGTGAGTTGTTGATTTATGTTTCAAACATGGCATTCAAGCACTATATGATTTAACAAGATCAGTTCGGTCTTCTAAAAACATTATTCTCCAAGCAAATAAACTGTAGGACTTACAAAACCAATACAAGATCAATACAAATTAAAGAGATATCTCAATTAATAGCAAGTCTATCTGGAATAATTTTCCTTATTTTATTTTATTTTATTTTATTTTTATTATTATTATTTTTTTGTCTTTTTGAGACAGGGTCTCGCTATGCAGTTGAGGCTGGCCTTGAACTCACTTTTGTAGCCCAGGCTGGTCTCGAACTCACACCGATCCTCCTGCCTCAGCCTCCTGAGTGCTGGGATTACAGGTGTGAGCCACCACGCCCGGCTCCTTATTTTAATCCATGGAAAGACATTCATATTTCTTTTCTTTTTTCCTTTCCTCTCCTCTCCTCTTTTGTCCTCTCCCCTCTTCTTTATTTCCTTCCTTTTCTTTCTAGAACTTTTTTCTTTCTCTATTGTTCCTCCCTTCTCCCTTCACCTCCTTCCTCCCTCTTCCCTTTCTTCTTTATCTTTCTTTCTAGAATTTTCTTTTTCTCTCTTCTCTTCCTCCTTCCCTCTCCCTCCCCCTCCTCTTCCTCCTCCTCTTCCTCTTCCCTCTTCTTCTTTTTTTCTCTCTCTCTGTTTTCTTTTCCTTCCTTCCTTCTTCCTCCCTCCCCTTTTCTTCCTTCTTTATTTTCCTCCTTCCCTCTTCTTCATTCCCCAGAATGACTTGCTGACCAGCTATTCCATTCAATTCAAAAAGCATAGGAAGGCCATGATGAGAGTAATATTTCTTAATACTTCTTCCACCATCTTCTCACAAAACAAAGAAGCTTCAAAATTAAGCAAATGAAATTAGCACTGACAGTGAAGGCCAATACAAGTCAGGTGTTCTTAACTACTGATGTCCATCAGTTAGTTTTGTGTGTTCTTGTACCATTTACATCACGTGTCCTATGATTATATAATATAATTAAAGTAATATAGACTGCTCAAATACAAGCAGATGGGGTTGGGGAGATAGCTCAGTGGAATAAGAGCTTGCCTGGCAAGCACACAGTCCTGAGTTCAGTCCCTGGTTCCACAGGAAAAAAAAATTTTAAAAAGAAAGAAACAAATATAAGCAAAAAAATTGTTGATTCTACAAAACAACATGGTTGAATGCTTTCTTTGAAAGAATTGATGAGGGAAAAGGGGTGTAGCATTAATATTGAGTATTAATTGATAATCATATTAATTAGTGTTGGTAGAGATATTATAATTGCCAAATCTTGAGGAAGCAGTAACAAACTTAACTAGATTATACATGTTTAAATTATCCTCATTTTAAAGATTAGAAGCCTTGAAAGGCTTTAGCTTTCTAGAAAAGGGTTGGACATATGCCTTTTAAATGTTTCGCATTAAAACTGAAGATTTATTACTTATATATTTAATTAAGAGTTTACCTACTTTAAGTGACTTTTTCAATTGTATCTACTGATTTTTCTTCTTATTAACTACTAGTTCTAATCACCTGGATAAGATGACTTTTGCCATATTAAATCGAACCCTAACCAAATCTGGCATACTGTGAGGCATACCCTCTGCTAATTTTAATTTCATTTACAGTGGCCCAGTGGAGCAGTCAAAGAAAAAGCAAAGAAAGCTTTAAGTATTTATTGATACCCTTTCAAGAACCCTAAAATTGAATCCAATTTATTTCTCAGCTCATATCTTGTGAAATCCTCCACATTTTTCCCAGATTATCCATGTGAGCAGTGAAGTCTATCTCTCTTGAGGTATGACCTGGTACATAGATGTTTTTATCAAGTTCCTCAAGTGGTTTTTCTCTGGCAACTATGAAAAGCCCCAGATTATTCATTCTTGTTGCTTTGATTCTTGATTGCATAACTGATCATTTAACTGGAAAATAAAAAAATACCTTAGTGATAAAAATTACAAATTATTCCTTTCTCAGCACACTACAGAAACCCGATGTAGAAGGATGTTTCTAAACATAGAGACATGTAAATGTTTTTGTTCCAGAATAGCTGACCAGAAGGCCATAGCACAAATGCTCTCTAATCTATAAATGTGGATAATTTCTTAAATGAACTTTACCTAAATGTTTTACTTAGAGTGTGATGGGAAAGAAAATATCACATTCAAATCGAGCAGGGGAGAACTGAATTTTAGATGAAGAAAAACACATTCTGGAACACAAAGTTAAAAAAAAAAATCAGGCTATGAAAGCTTAGTTATACATCAAGCTGGCCTAGATAAAATATTTATTAAAATAAAATAAAAACGGCTTCTCCTGGGATAAAATGGAGCTAAGAGTGACTGTTTCTTAGACCAGAACTCCTCAGCTTCTCATACAAGAACAGAAGCTGATATTTTTTAAAAAGAATTCATAAAAGGAATATGGAACTGTGTGTAACAAATATCCATTTAATCAAATGCCACTATTTTTTTTTAACGTTGCACAGTTTGACGTGGAAGATGCACTCTTATTTCTCCAGCAGCTGCTCTTTTTAAATGGGTGCAGCTGTAGTACAGATTTAATTGGCACCCATTGCTTTACTTTTCGTCAGTTGCTTCCAGTCTTTCTAAAGCATTGTTTCGTGTTGCTGTGGCAGGAAAACACTTGCTTTCTTTTTCCTAGAAAGTACAAAGTATGATATGAAGTAGGAATTAGGCCAATAAAAATTTGTGCTTCATGTTTTTAGGGGTAAAAATGGTATTTCCTTTCTTTACAGTTGTGTTTTCTGTAGGTGCTCTTTTGCAGACCACACAAATGGTGAGATTTAATGCCCACACACCAGTCTGCATCTCAGAACTTCTACAGCAACGACAAATCTTAGCCAATGATATAAAGAGGACAGAAACATCACAGCCATTTATTGTCATTAACACGTTTGTGATGTGCATTAGCCACATTTGTTGCGGGGAATTGGTACATGTGTATGTGGCTTCCTAATTCCTGGACTACTTCTCCCCTTTCTTTCTCTCTCCTTTTCTCCTTTCCTAGATTCCCTTATCTTTTATATTTCTTTTCATCTATGTTTTATTTTTTCATCTAATCATTTATACTTTGTATTCCTCAGGAATTGACTTTTTTTTTTTTTTTTGGTGGGACCAGGATTCAAACTCATAGCCATGGAGTTATCTCCCCAGCCCCAGGAAATGACTTTTATATTATATATTATATACTATATTATATTATATATATTATATATTATATTATATATTATATTATATTATATTTTATATTATATATTATTTTCATTCTTAGTCTTTAGAGTAAGACAAAATAGGAAAAAAGAAGTCTTAAGTATTTTTTTTGGGAAAGTAGGCTAAGGTTTTATAATAACACATAAAGAAGTTATCCAGTTTTGGGGGCCGGAGAGATACCTCAGGGGCTTGACAAGTTCAAGGTCCTGAGTTTGATCCCTGGTTCCACAAAAAAAAAAAAAAAAAAAAAAAAAAGGTTATCTAGTTTCTGTTGCCTATATGTTCCTTTTGGAATATATGAAAACTAGTTCATTATAAGAATTTACCTATTTACATTGAAATAGTATTCTTATATCCTATGATATTTATGTGTTCTGAAATTTAAAAGTATTACTGTTATATCAACTTTAATGCACTTGTTTTTTGTTTTTGTTTTTGTTTTTTTACTGTGTGATACACTATGGAATGCATAGATTTATTTTCTCCAGATTAGCAAAATCCAATACAGTATAGAACTATAAATCTAAGACCTATGTGAGATTTAAGGACCTCTCAGGTGACTGTGGCTTGGCCAGCCTGTTGAGAGAGTAGTGCTCTCTTGGGTGCCCCAGCTTGGGGTCCTCCTAGTGTCTCCCAATTGTTCAGATAAAGTCCAATGAGAGCTTGGTAATGTCCAAATTCTTATTTTTTAAAAATATTTCTAGTGATATATATTTTTGGGGTATGGCAGTGCTGGGTTTCTGATGTATGTGTGTCTTTTCATGTTCTATGAAAAATGACAAAATTAGGGTGGTGGCACTGGCCTATCGTCCCAGCACGTTAGGACACTAAGACAGGAGGATTAAAGGTTGGCATTCAGCCTGGGAAAGTTAGTGCCTTAGTGAGATCCTCTCACTTGTAAGGGTTGTGGAGTATGGTTAGGAGGTAGCTTAATATAAAGATCCAAATTCGATGTCCAGTTCTCATAAATAGAATAGATGTGGTGTTTTAAAAGTTGGTTGCTTTTGAGTAGTTCACCTAACCTCAGACTTTACAAATATGTTTCTTTGAAAGCTAGATACAAGTGCAGAGGCTCAAAGGTTTTACTTTTTTTTTTTCTTCCTTGCCTGTTTTAAACATTTTCCCTCTCTAATTATTGAAGTAATTCATTCATACTGAACAAATTTTTTGTTTGTTTGTTTGTTTTAATATATTTGGTTATTGTAGGGTCTCACTAGGCAGCTCAGAGTCGTGGTGATCCTCCGGCTTTCAGCCTACCCATCCCTGGGATTATAGGTGATCACCAGTATTCCTGGACTCTGGCCGGCTCTGCTTGCCTTAGGGGCAGGGCTGGCAAGGCATGTGATGCCAGGGATTGAACGGTGGCCCCTAAAGTTGCCTATGCAGGTATTTCAGTCCATTGAGCTATCTCACCAACCCCCCATAAACAAATTTTGGAAAGTACAGACATTTTTAAAAAACACAAGATGAAGATAGTAGGTGTTGAACAGTGGTTGTTGCATTGCAGTGTTGTTTCAGTGAGTTGGTCAGATGGAAGCCTGTAAAATTGGTCAATATAAAAATTGTAAGCATTGGGATTTTAATGGACACAGCATGCCTTTATTTATTTATTTATTTTTAGATCAGATTTATGGTGGCAAATTATATCACCATCAATTTTCTATTATAAAGTTGTAATTGGTTCAATGGAGTAAGGTACCCACTAGTGCGTTTGGTTTTGTCCTTTGCAGTTTTTTCCAAAGTTTTTATGCAACTTATGTGAGTATTTGTTTTTAACCCCTTAGTTTTATTTTCCCATCTAAAATGAATAACATTGAAAATTGAACCATAATATATATTTCTTCCCACTGATATTTATGCTGTTTACAAAGGTGCCCAGGGGATGCAGTAGTAATGCAGTAGTAATACTCAAGCACAAGTAAAACAAAAATGCTTCTTTGTGGTTTTTAGATTAAGAGGAGGTATCTCATCTTGTCTTTCGTTTCTCCCTTCCCTTCCTTTCTATTCTTGCCCCCAGGAGTCCAGTCTTGATTCTGGTGTTGAGTTTTCTTGGCTCCCTTGATGTGCATAGCCAATGACACCATTCAACAGCTGCATGCAGTGGTCTTGCTCTGTCTTCATGAGCACGAAAATTTACCATTTACCTTTAAAGCTTGTAGTGAAGTGCTACTTACACAGCTCTGTCCACATAGTCTAATTGCTACTTACCTTTAAAAAGATTCACCTCTGTTGTAGTTCCCATAAGACTAATGTCTTCTTTGAAGTGAGTGGGCTTTGCACAGAATGAGCTTCTTCAGCGTTAAGTATACTTGCTGTCCTGAATGTAATTGTTGTATTTTGCCAGAAGTCTCCAGATTTTTAAGTGAAATTATGTATTTTAGCTAGCACTTTAAATCATTCATTCTTCAGGGGTAAACTGATAATTTCTTCTTCAGTTAATTATCTGGGACTCATCAGGGGTGTTCTCTTCCAAAAATAGTGTTCCAAGTTCAGAAACAAACTTGGACTCTGAATTTGTCTGTTTAAAAAAGAGCTCACTGTCGGATTACAGTTAAGTATAGATTTTTAAATTTTACTTTTAATTATTTTGTCTTAGCCAGTCTTTCTTTTCCTAGGGATTTTTATGTTTGGGCTAGAGAAGAAATTCATTCTCTCTGTCTCTCTGTCTCTGTCTCTCTGTCTCTGTCTCTCTGTCTCTGTCTCTCTCTGTCTGCCTGCCTGCCCGTCTGTCTGTCTGTCTGTCTGTCTGTCTGTCTCTCATTTTGGTGGTTAATGTACGAAATTGAGTCTGCTGTGGTTTACAAAGTCACAGAAAGATAAACTGGTGATTTTGGCAGGCAGCCCCTGACAGTTTGAACGGGCCTGGGAAATGATGGTCTTCCCGAGGCCACAGCTTTAGTATTATTGTGATTTTAAAAAATGTTGCTTTGGGTACAAACTAAGGTATGCATAAAAAATAAAAAAGACTAATCATCTGTTTTGTGACAGTGTGCATTTTATAAATTTATAGGCGAGAAAGAAAAAGCAGCCACTATCAAGCTCTAAAGAGAAAGGAGACAAACGTATTAATGGTTAGGTCATCTGTTTTATATATAACTCTGTGATCGTAAAAAATACTTACTTAAAATATGGAGTTCTAATCTTTGCCTCACCTGCAGACTAAATAACTATTCTAATAGTTTGAGTCTGAAAATAATGCTCAACTGATTTAGATGTGGAGGACAGATGGGGCTTAGGCCAGGAGAGCAGCTATGGCTGGCAGACATTGATTGTTAACATTTATGCTCCAATAATGAATGACCTGGATTTACCCTGCCTGTTTGCCCAGGAAATACAGGGCTCTGGAGGTCTTGACGTCATAGAGGGAGAGGATTTGAGGCCATAGTGTGTTCACTGCTGGCAGTCATTCATTAGTAAATCCTCAGTAAAAGACTGGGATTTGAGTGACATCTGGAGGCTTCAGACCCTGAGCTGGGGGAAATCTGGGCTTGGGCTTATTCTTCTGATGAGTTAGATTTACCTTTTAGGAAGAAAACCAAACACTTGCGTAATTGATAGATTTAACATTTTACATTGGAAGGCAATGAAAGACAGAAGGGGATTGATCTTTTCAATTTTTTTTTCTGTTGAATTGACTTCATAGATTTAATGCTAGGTGGTAATATAAAATGTTACTTGGGCTCTGTAGACATCTAGGGTACATATTGGTCATTAGCTATTACCATTTAAAATGGTGAATATTTTGGAGCAAGAATAACAGTTTTTATTGAATATTTGAAAAGGAATCATACCCAAGCCTAAAGGTACAATGCAAAAGTGGGAATATTACATTCCATTTTTGCTGCTGGAGGCCAGTATACTGAGGATGGTGTCCTGGCTCTGAGTCCTGCAGAAATCCCATGAGGATGTGGTAACTGCATTGGCAAAAAGGAGAGGGCAGAGCTTCTCTGTGGTGGCATAGCATGGACTCTAGAGCTGCACTGCCTAGGTTTGGGCTCCATCTCTGCTGTGGGATAAGCCACAGTCAGACAGCAAACAGCTGAGTCAGAGCCATCACCAGGATATGAGGAAGGGACTAGTTATGGAAAGTGGAGGGGAAGATCCAGTCAGTGAGGCTACCTGGGTAGGGAAGGTACAACATGTGTCACCACCCCAGGCCTCAGCATGGGAAGAAACAGCTGTTAGAGGAACCCACGGAGCTCACTCCTCAAGGGACAGGTGCTCTCATACAGATGCGGTGGTCGAGGGTACAGCAGTATGGGCACTTCTGCATGGCTCCATAGCACGGAGCAGATGGGGCAGGGCAGCAAGGGGTGGTCATAGATATTCTCGCCTCTCCCTCTTGTCTTTTATCCCATGCCTGTGGGAGCTCTGATGGAATCTGTGGATCCTGAAATCCAGAAGGTATAATAGGTAAGAAGCCAACCTCTTTCCAGTAAAGGAGAAGAGGGAAGATGGGGATGGAACGAAAATGGGGAATTACAAGGAAAAATGCCTACTATTTATACTAAGGCACACTGTCTATAAGTTACCTGTGCTTCCCTTTTCTGATTGGTTAGTAGGGAGATGAGTAGAACCAATAGTACATTATTTTGAGTGTCAAATGAGTTAATGTAGACACAACATGTAGGTGAATATTACCCTTGTAAACAAGTGGTCAGCAGATATTAAGACCTCCTGTAATATGGGTTAATTTTGTATGTTATTCAGCAGCTTGCCATTTTAGCAGTATGTGTCTCTTTGTACACACAGGTCTGCACATACCCTGACACACACAGATGTGCCTCACCTTCGGCACATATTTACACACTTCCAAATTCCACTGTCAGTAGCTTCAGAATAGCCTACTGGGAGATAGGTGTCTCCTAATACATGTATTCATTCCCATTTAGATGGAGAGTCTGTTCGCAGCATCTTACTCTCAAGCACGGGGCTGTTGTGCCCTCTTACCCGCTAAGTTTAGATTCAAGGGGGAGGAAATGACTTTTGTACCCTTTGAGTCACCTAGATTAGATCATCTTTGGGAGAGTGAGATGGAGTAAAAATGTCAATGAGTGACGTGAGTACAGCTGTTCAAGCAGTGACGGGGCCTGCTGGTTTCCTGGGTCTTCATCCCATTCAGTTTTATAGAGAAAGAAAAGATTTGTAGTTTCCTTTCCATGACCTTCAGCTCAATGGAAGGACTGTTTTTGGAAATACATTTTTGACTCCATAATACACCACATATTTATGTTTCATATCTTGTTATAAAAATGTTGATATATAGTTAATCACATTCTGAGCCAAATATTTGAACTCATTGATTTTATTATGATAAAGAAATGGAAATGTAGGTAACTAATATGAACCTAATGCTTCGTGTCTGTAAATGCATTTGTTTTGAATTTTTTGACAAAGGGTTTCACTATTTAGTTCAATCTGGTCTTGTACTCACCATGTAGCCCAACGACTTCAAATTCATAGCAATCTTCCTATCTCCTGAGTTCTGGGTTTATAGGCATGCGCCACCATGCCCAGTCTCAACTGCTGTTCCAGCCACAGGCCAGGGGCGGGGCAGGCACTGCAGGCCAGGGATCAAACCCGCAGGCCCTGTGCCTGCTTTCAGGTGCTTTATTCTGCTGAGCTATTTGGCTGGCCCATCTTTGTCATTGTTTTATTCTCTTCAAGAAATTTTACATCAATAATCAATAGATTTAACAAAGCTTGTATCAGCATGCAGGCTAAGCAGAACAGTAACTGCTTGGAAGTGTGGAACGACAGGAAAAAAAAAAAAACAGTAGAAAAGTTCTTGAAAAAGCAATGTATCTTTTCTGTGGTGACTTTCTTACAGATGAACACATACACACACAAGTAAAAACTTACAAAACCATACGCTTGCATATATTTTTTGACTGCACCTTAGCAAAGTTGTTTAAAGGTTTTTGAAAAGAAACGCTGTCTACGACTTTACGTAAGCATATCTTTTGTCTGAAATCATTTGGTTTAAGAATTCTCCCACATGGTCAGTGGAAAGGAGAACATTCTATGGATGTTCATCTGCTATCTTTTCCCTTAGTCTGCCTGTCTGAAATGTATTTATCCTGTGTACTGGGCTTTCTGCTGCCCTCTGCCTCCTGCTTTGGATTTCTTGACTGTTCTTCTTGTCCTAGACGTAACTTTGGACCTCAAGCTTGGATGTTTACCTCTAGTACTGCATCACACCTAACCTCTAAAAACTTGAAATGCTTTCACTCTCCTGGACATTGGGTCTTTCAAATTTATGACATCTGGCCAATGCATTGAAAATTAGGATAATACAGAGAAAACAAAGGAAAAAATTACTCTTGTGATCCTACTATGCTGTCATTTTAGATAGAAAATATACTTTATCAAGTTACATAGAAAATATATTACTTAAGTTTTAATATTTCTTATGAACTCCAGAGTATTTCACAATTATACTTCCCTGTATGAAACATTCGGACTATTTTAATGGTCATGTCCTAATTTATTCTATCGCTGTGGCATTCCTGCTTATCCTTAGTGTTATTTCAGAACTTTCCCAGTGGCCAAGAATGACAAGAAGTTTGATATAAACAAGTTCAAGCTGTAGAATTATGAAGTATTCCTAGAAGTGGAAGCAGCAGGTCCCTTGGGGTGAACACTTTTAACCTTCCCTCCAAACTGCTTTTCAAGAAGGTTGTACCAATTTACACGCTCAATAGTAGTGGCAGTATAGACAACTGCATGGTTACTTTTTTTAAAAAGTCATTTCAATAAGCTGAGTGGAGAACATCTAAATAATTAATGGGGCAAAGAGCAAAATCTGTGTTGTCCACCTAGATACACTTAGATGTGTGCTTTAGTCTCATGGCCATTTATAGGTCATTCAAGTTGACACTGTTAAACTTGATACCCAATAACTAATGACACTCGGCGTATTTGTACAAGTAAATGTTATACAAGACTTAAACTTGACCTTGAAAAGGAAAAAGTAAAGGTAGATTTTGTATGAAAAGAAGAGTTTAGATTTTAGGGAGCTGATAACCACGACAAAACGCATCAAGATGCCGAGGAACAGGCACTGGCTACTTCCCAAACTGACTGGGTTCACGTGATGAAACTGAACCCAGAAGTATGTCAAGGGGCAAGTGCGCAGCATGTATTACTCTCAACTTTGTTCTGGTTAGTTTTTGCTGCTATAATTTAGTGATTGAATATTAACCATCTGGGAACAAAAGCTTCCTGTAAACCAGTACAGATTTTCCTATCATTAACACTATTGCTATTGCTACTGTTTACCAAACTATGTGTGCTCTGATTAACCATTCAGAGGCATATGTTGTAGCAAAAGATTTACTATAATTATGAGATGAAGAAGAGGGAACCAGCTAAATATGAGATGAACTGTATATCTACCATTTAATTTTTATTGGTATTAAGCTTTTCACATTATAATTTCTTAGCAGATAACTAAATATTTGATGTTAAGGAAAAATTAGTCTAATAGGAAACAATTTATAAACTCAAGTTGCATTGACTAGGAGGCATTGTGAAGTAGTCTAAATGTAAGTGTCCTCTGAGAGAGAGGTAGAATTCTCTCTCTCTCTCTCTGTTTCTGTCTATATCTTTCTCTCTCTATATATATATAATTATACATAAATTACAATAACTTGTATATTATGATTATATAAAAGTATTTATACATCAATTTTATAGTATCTTATATGCATTATATATAATTATTTCAAGGCAACTTTCTTTGTTTATAAAGTGAAAGCCGTCTAGTTCTTCAGTCTCGGTATGATTGTGTCTCCTGCACCTAAAATCTATGAAACTCTACGTCTTGGATATGGAAAATAATGATGGAAAATAAGGTCTTCCTTCTCCTTCCTCTTCTTCTTCTCCCTCTCCCACTGCTACCTATCTTCTCCCACTCCTCTTGTTACTTAGACTCGAGGCAAAGTAAGACAGGGGTCTGTGTAAAGTAATTAATTGCTGCCTCATAGAGACATGAAAGAACAGGACCAAAAATGACACATGGTTTAGATTTAGAAGTTGGAGAATTGACACATGCATGCATTTTAATGCTTTGGGACTTGGGAAACTCAAGATTACAATCTCGACCTGTGGAGTTGTATACAAATTACTGTTCATGCTCTGCCATTTCTGTCCCTAACCTCTGACAGCTTAGCGTAAGGGTTCTGGGGCTTCATGTTTACATGGCAGAGTGAGGGGCACACTTCTGTAGAATTATTGGGAGATTGTAAGAGGAAATAATTGCAAAATGCTAACAACTCTAATTGCTGTACAGTAGCTTTTCATTTGCTGCCGTAGACTTGTTTGAAGTTATTAATTATGTGACTTCTTTGGTAGTATATCACTTTGGTGGACACTTACAAAATGATCTCATTTAAGCAGTAAATATAGCCTTTCACAAGGGTGGAGATTACAGTTCATAGAGTATTCAGGAAGCTGCTTATATGTCTGTTTCAGAATTTATTTATTTATTTTATTTTTTAAAGAATTTTTTATTTTATTTATTATTATTTTTTTCTTATTTCAGAATCCCCATTTGTTCATTCACTCATTTTCATGGCCGGCTCAGCCTGCCCCGAGGGCAGGGCTGGCACAGCATGTGGTGCCGGGGATTGAACCACGGTCCCTTAAGCTGCCCAAGCTTCCCCAAGCTGGCACTTTAGACCACTGAGCCATCCCGCCGGGCCCTGTTTCAGAATTTATAATGGCACAAAATAAAATTAGCCAACAGATTTCTAGTGAATACCAGAAATCATTCTTACTAGCCTCGTTCAGTGTAATGTACCTAATAGTGTATTATTTCTTTTCTAGGCTTCTACCCCTGTAATCCATCCTTTATGTAATTATTTTATTTGATGACTTTCACTTATTTTTGAGATATGCTTTTATGTAGCAAAAGGCTTGTATCCTGTGAGTTTGAAGAAAGAATATAACCTGCATACAATATATCTAGTTCTGTTTCCCACTCTCCTATCAATAGCATACAATTCATGCTGAGAGGTAGTGTCATGTACATATATATGGTGCATATAGCCTATTAGTTGTTAATCCTGACCATAATTCCATTCACCCACACTGCTCTTATT
>PVJA010002245.1:88589-110067 GCA_004027025.1 Myocastor coypus | reverse complement strand
GTTCATGGACAGAAATCAAATTGCACGTTTAACACTTGAAAGCATCAACAATTGGGACCTCCTCTGGCTAAGAAGTTTCTGCATGTCAAAGGAAATCACTAACAAAGTGAAAAGATGACCCACAAATTTCGAAAAGATTTTAACTAACAAGTACTCAGACAAAGGTCTTCTATCTAGAATCTACAAAGAACTAAAAACCATTAGGGTCCCAAAATTCAAAGACCCAATCCAGAAATGGGCATCTGAAATGAACACTCACTTCTCAGAGAAAGAAATACAGTAAGCTTACAAATACATGTAGAAATGCTCCCCATTGCTAGCTATTCGTGAAATGCAAATCAAAACAACACTTAGATACGACCTCACCCCGGTAAGGATGGCTATCATAAAGAAATCAACCAGCAACAAATGCTGGAGAGGCTGTGGGGAAAAAGGAACCCTTCTCCACTGCTGGTGGGAATTCAGATTGGTGCAACCATTATGGAAAGCAGTGTGGACAATCCTTACAAAACTAGAATTGGAAGTTCCTTTCAATCCAGCTATTCCCCTACTGGGAATTTTCCCAGAAGAACTGAAAACTTCATACAATAGCGATATCTGTGCACCTGTGTTTATAGCAGCCCAATTTGTAATAGCCAAATCTTGGAAACAACCAAAATGCCCATCATTTGAAGAATGGTTAAAAAAAAATGTGGTATTTTTATACAATGAAATACTACTCATCCATAAAGAATGATAAGTTTGAAGACTTCATACATAAATGGATGTATATTGCACATATACTCATTAGTGAAAAAAACCAGACCTATATGTGTAAATATCGTATAGTCTCCCTAATATAAAACTTTAAAGAAGAAAACAAGAACTTAAGGGCATAACACAGCTGAATGTGTTATGGACTAAACAACGAAGCGACCGGAAGCAGATAGAGCAGAAAACATATCAATAGCAAAAGCATACACTGGTGTACACAGGATGAATCGGATATTGGTCTTAAGAACCTTCAAAAGGTTCAGCATATTGATTATAGCACAATGCAACGCTAAAATTATGTTTGGAATACATGTCACTCTTGTCTTTTTGATATGTACTGCTCCTTGTGTAAACTCAGTTACTGTCATTCTATCAAGCGTAACACTTGAAAATAAGAGACTGGGCCAAATACCATATTCTTGAAAGGGTACAATTTTGTATTTCCTTGAATTTCCAAATATATGTGTCAAAATTGTGTAACTGCTTATATCACATTGTATGGAAAGTTATTAGAATATCAATGATGGCCAGGAAATATCATTTCCAAGCTAAGTCAAAGATATTTGATACTCAGAAAGCCAGTGATGATAAGCTCAAGAACCTATGTTACAGAGTAATAGTATCACAAAGCTTTTCTGCTGGAGGGCTAAGAATGTAAGTTAACACACCAAAAATTGGAGAAAAAGAAGGGCTATAAGGATAGTCAATATTTTGGCCCTAGCCCTTCCAGTTCAATAAAGACCCAGGATATAAGGCAACCTGTGCTGTAATATCCTATAACTCAGAGGTGTCCCAAATTTCCTGGTCAAGGAGATTATGGGACCTGAGGGGAAAGGGATGAATGAACTGCAGTGCATCTAAGGAGAGTCACCCAGAGAAAAACATTCTCTCAGGCTTTCACAGAAAGCAAAATGGCCAAGCAATGGCCGTGACTCGTCCCGAAGGCTGACACTAACAACAGTTCTACAAAGTACTGCCTATGGTCCCAAACTTAATCCTGAGGTGACCCTGAAAGATAAAAAAGAATGTTTTGTTATACAGGTCTTGCTTCACTTTGCCCTTGACCACCCAGCAGGAAAAAGAAATGCTGAATTACAATGCATGAAACGCAAAGGTAGATTGGTGAGACGAGATTTAGGTGGCTTAGATTCAATAACCTCCAACATCACAAGTTTTACTGGCGGCCCAGTGCAATTGCAGAACATTTGACTGTATATGTACCTGCTTCCTCTTAGTCCATAGAGAAGTATATTCTTTTCCTCTTTTTTTTTCTAAGCAATATCAATATGGAGGTGAGTCATGCCCACACACTGTACTCTGTAGAACAATTGTGAAGACAATATGCAATATGTCAACTTTCAAAGAAAAGAAAGGGGAAAAGAAAAAAACTAATAATGTTGATTTAGAAGGGTTAATGTTTAATTGTTTGATCAATCTTATATACCTATATGTATTAATCTAAACTGATCTGATGATGAAAATATGTAATATAACCCGTGTTAAATTCATACAATAAAAAAGGAAAAGAAAAGATCTATCAACTTTCTCACAGATGATTCAAGTTTAAAAAAAGAAAAGAAAATCATATAACAATCACAAAAGATAGTCCTGCAGTGCCGCATTCCAGAAACATCTGGATCTAAATTTACTGTAAACAATAAAGAATACTATGAGGATCCTGTGTACAAGGGCAACACTTTTCTTCCTACTCAGGATTTTTAAAAGTAAATTCTAACCTTTACTAATCTCAGAAAACATGATTTTTTGAATTATATCATTTTTATTGATCAAGAAGAGCAAATTTAGTTCACATATGCACAAAACAAAAATTTGAACAAACCAAAAAAAAACAAAAACTTCCTGGAGAAGATACTTAACTTGAACTGGGAAACTTGTGTTCTCAGCCTCACATGACTGAACCTTCCCAGACCTGGTTATGTAGCCTGGAAGCTCATGGCCAGGCTCATCCTGGTACCTAGAGCTGTTACCCCAGCTCCTCCATATGGTAGCCTCAATCAACTGTGAAAATAAATCCCATTTGATTAGCATTTGAATCCTATTTCTCTCACAAGCCATAACATTTATCCAATGGGAAAACATCTTTAACACAAGATATATTATTATTGAATTTAGAAAGGATGAATAACAAAATGGCTCTTTCACTTACACATATATTATCTAAACTTAAAATCATATATCTTGTATAAAAAGGATCTATAAGAATCTTTTCTCCATCACATGTAATAAAAAACTGTATAATGTACAACTCATCTGCACTTTAAAATCTTCTGCCACCTCATTAAACATAAGACAGACAGAAGTATGAAAATAACAACCAAGGCCTACAGTGTAGCTCAGTGGTATAAACATCTGCCTGGCTAGTACAAAGTCTTGAATTCAATCCTCATTAGAGAGAGAGAGAGAGAGAGAGAGAGAAACACTACTATGTAAAAATATTGCTTCTTGACAATCAAACTGCCATTACTATGGTTGGCAAATGTTATGATTTTGTCTAGTTGTCCCCCCAAAGCCTCCTGCAATCATGGGGCAGGGACTTCTAGAGTTTGAGACTAACTCATGATCCCCTGGGATTATAAGTTTTAGTACTGCTGGAATTATGGATGTGTAGACCTGTCACAGCCTGGGGCACTAGCCTGAATGTAACATAAGACAGACAGAGAGACAGAACTCTCTGTATTGCCATTGTTGGCCTGTTGCCATGGTTGCTGTTCTGCCACCACCATGAGCTGGATACCTGTGCCCCTCTTCTTGGAGCCAGCTGAGTATGGACTGAAACCTCCAATAACTGAGCTAAATAAACCTTTGCTTCTTTCATTGTGAGTGTTGGGTGTCTGTCCCAGCAACAAGAGAAGTTTAACTGAGACAGCAAAGAATTGTTTTTAGGAGCTGCGTAATCGTCCTTAGCATCAACAACTGCCAACATCATCACTGATTCTTAGGAGATTTTTGCAGCCTTGACACCCGTTTCTGCTATTTGCACTTCGACAGTAGCTTTTATTATTTTGGGTAAATTGTACTAAATTTGGGAGATATAACCGTACTTTTTCTGATCTGATTTTAATATTATCATGAAAAAGATCCACAGGACAAACGTTCCTATTACTGAAAAGCAATTATTTTGCAGGGGAATTGTGACTGTAGAAGTATTTGAAGGGATGCTTTAAATATTGATAAATTTTTAAATGAAACAATTTGCATAAATGTTAGACTATCTGACTGGCTTCACAGTTCCAAATTTTACAATTTCAAAATTGTGTGGGAATAACACTAAGAAAAATAATTTAAGGAAGCAGTTTTTTTTTTTTCATTTAGTGTTTTAGAATTCAAGAAGAAAAATGTTGGAAATTTTTAGGTTTTCATGCACACTTAAATAGTTAAATTTATTTTTATTCTTTAATTTTTATTTCTTTTATGTATCTCATACAGGGTCTGACTATACAGCTTGAACTCGTAGTGATCCTCCTACTTTCAGTCTCCCCATTGCTGGGATTACAGGCATGCTCCACCATGGCCTGTCTTGGTGGCCAGCTCGATGGGCCCCAGGCTCAGCTCTCAGGATGAGGGGATGGAATCCCAGTTGCTGAGCTTGCCAGGCAGGTGCTTAGTCCACTGAGCTATCTTGCCAGCCCAATAGTTAAGTTCAACACAAACAACAAGTGTTGTAGACTTTAGTAAACAATGTCTTTAGCTAAATGCAATCACATTTCTCAATAAATCAATACAAATATCCATGAAGCATGAAAACTTATGAAATGTATGTAAAGTTTAGAAGTAAATATGAATAAGTCATGCACTGTTCCATGGTTCAAGTGTTCACATATGCTTTTCTCCAAAGAAAGAGAGTCATGAAAGACAAACCTACATTATATGGGCAGAAAACTGGGACTCTAAAAAAGACTTTGCTGTCTGTCCTTTGTATGTGATTTTTTATTTTCTTTTTTGAGTCTCCCTGAATTAGTAAATTGTCCCTGTTGCTCTGGGGCTTTCAGATCTTTTGCCTCAGCCTTCCAAGTACTGGGATTATAGGAATGTGCCAACATGCCCAGTAATGTAGAATACCTTAAAGTTCGTTCTTTCAAAGTATGATATTACGGCTAGTGAGATAGCTCAGTGGTCTAAATCACCGATTTAGGCAAGATCAGGCAAGTACATAGGGACCACAGTTCAGTCCCTTGCCCCCTGTGCCATGCCAGCCCTGTCCTCAGAGTGGATTGAGCTGGCCACAAAATGTTAACCTTTTATGTATCTTATGTATCATGGTCAGGTACAGAAAATTCTTTTAAGTGGCTAACAGATTTTTCAACTGGTGATGGTATTACCATGACATAATCTAAAGGCTAGATAAAACTACTATTCCTGAATTGCACTGGGCTGCTTAGCATAAAGTAGCACAATTGAGAGATACATATTGAAAATAATTGTGTTTTCTGAACTGAAAGGTGTTGAGTGTCCTACAGAAGTTGGGTTCTCAGCCTTGAAATGGGTGGGAAGGGACAGAGGAGGTCTTCATGATTTGGTAACAGCCATCTCTCCAATTTAGAAAAGTTAGGAGGGGGCTTACCATGTTACAGTTTAAAGAATAAATTCCATTACACCTCGACTGAGGTCTATGTCCCTCCCTGTATGCCTTATTACTTTAAATAAAGGCAGTATAAGTATATCAAGAGCAAATATTAACATATTCTTCAAAATCAAATAAAATCATAAAGTAGAAATTAGAGTTTGATAATTAACATCTGGTGAATCAAAATGATCAATAATAAAATAACTTTACAAACATATTTTCAAGGATTGTTTTCAGTTCACTTCAAAGATCTTCACTTTCCACCTTAGCCTTACTAATTTAGGCATACATTGATTTTTCATATAGGCTAGATACCAAATATTTGAAACTTTGTTACATAATTTCTGATACAAACATTCAAGTGTTTTTGTAAGGCAAAGGAAGTACCAGGCAATACAAAAATGAAAGCTCCAACAAATTCATTTAAAAAAGCTAAGGGACCCCTATTATTATCAGAGTGCAGACTGTATTCTGCCCATATTTATCTGGGAAAATGATTAAAAATTTGCCCAACTCTTGGTAATCTTCTTAGAGTTAGATTCTTAGTGTCTATACTTATTTGAAGTTGATAGATATATAATATTGACTTAATTTTACATTTTACTTCCAAAATTGAATTCTAAAAGAATAATAAAGACTATATAGAATTTCAAAATATGATGATCGAAAACTAACAGTGGTCATTGTATTGCGTACTGACTTCAAAACACTTGCTCAGGTTGCCAGATACAAGCGTGCTATCTTGGTCAAATAGTATAAGCACTAACTGTTCCTTTCAATAAACTAATTGCTAGTAATAAAGTATGCTTGTTTAAATAAGGACAGTGGCATATTCTAATACTTTAAGAATATTTTTTTCATATGTTTTGGAAATCTTTGTTGTTTTTTAATTGTTTCTAGTTTTTCAAATAGATTTCAGTTAGGAATACATTTCAATTAGTATTGTAGTGCTAATAAAAAAAATCCTTTCTGGTTTATAATGGTGATTCATATTGACTATGGCTTTCCTTACAACTTTGTACATTTCTTCTCCTATTTTCATGTATTTTTTATTTCCTGAAACTTAGCTTTTATGTTTTCAGTGTTTTACTTTTCCTTTTGTACCTCTTTTATAATGACACTTCTAATAGATTTGCCGTCACTTGTTTGGTCACAGATTTCCTAGCTGACTGCTCTGTGCTCATTCTTTATTGTTATGATTGCAACAGGACATATCTTCGTTGCTTTTCTAGATGCTTAAACAAAATACCTGACACTCAGAATTAAAGCAGGAAAGATTTATTTAGCTTGCAGAACTTTCAGTTTATAATAGCTGGTGACAATGCAGAGTGGCCACGACGTCCATAAGGACAGAAGACAGCAAAGGCAGCAGAAGTAAGCAAACACAGTGTGTTTGGGTCCCTTACGTGTGTGCAGCCCAGCTGCCCAAAGGCAAGTGCAGCCCTCACAGCCAGAATGCCTGCACCTTTAATCTCAGCCTTATACTAGGAATCAGCCCCACACTCTAGACTTAGTCACCTGGAGACGAACTATATGACAGCGTGTGACCTTGGAGCGGGAACATCTACACACAAACTATACTACTATATAGTTTGAAATACTGAATATCTGACTCATATATTTTCTCATTCACATTTTTTAAATCTTTTTTTTTCATCATCGGAGGTATTTTGTTTTCACTTTGTTCACATGCTTCCTCCATCCCTGTAAGTCTCTCACTCCTTTCCAAAATCGGTGCTTCCTAAGCATACCCAGAATGTGCATTTGTACTTTTCAATATAACTTCATATTTAAAAAATATTTTGTATGTCTTTTAAAATAATAGTGCACTGAATTTAAAACACCAACATGGAAAGAAATGCATGAGATTCAACCTCAAGTACACTCAGAACTAGTTAGGAGAATCTTCCACAGAAGTTGGCACCCTGCTTTCTCCATTCCCAAACCACTTATATTCTCACATATTACCAGGGGTAGGACTGAGAAATAGAAATGTTGTCATGGCTTGCCATGGCTAGGTTTTGTCCAAATTGTGTATTCCAGCTTCCTCACTACTGCTGTCAAGCTACACTTTATAATCTGGTCAAAACTGTCCAATGAATTGTTAAGAAAACCATTACTCCAAATATCACACTTTCTTTGCAGCTATACAGTTTGAAACAACCAATTCTTCTTTTTTAAAAAAAATTCTTTTCTTATCCCATCTGGTTAATTACTATACATAATTTTGTCTTTCATATTAGATAAAAGTAACAGAGAATCAGAAATATGGTTTATGATAAGGTCCCTGATTCCATAATCAGGAATTGGATACACTCTAAATTAAACCATTTTGGCATGTACACTCAACAGAGGTGGATATTTACATAGATGATATTTAAGCTGTAGGAAGGGTTTCTGGAATATTTTCCAATCTACTTTACCTTATATTTGGTTAGCAATCATATGCTTAGAGAGCCTGGAAAATTATTATAGTTTCAGGCTATATGACAACTAGATGAATTTTTGCATTGATAGGATCATTGCTTTCTTTTATAGTGTATCTTTATTTTTATTATTTAATAACTGTCTCCCACAGACAGTAAGAATTCTGTTTCTTTATAGCCACAATTTTAAGTTAGGGCCTGAAAGAATATTTGGCTTAGCAGTGGTGTCAAGTAAACATTTACTGGATGAATGAGCATCCATTTATATAACTATTTTTCTTCTTTTCATACACAGTTTTCCATTTAGTCAACAATATCACAGGCACAGATATACTGTGTTCCTCTTAATATTTTTTTCTGTAGAACTGGCATTAGAGAAGCTTATAAATGTTCAGCATAACATTGCATTAGAGATAACATTTGTTGTAGAGGCAGGATTACTCAGAGATAGCTGTATTTTTAAACCCTTTACCTCAAGTAAGATGTATTTATTCAGAGATACCTTCCTTAATAGGATTTCAGGTAGATTTTTGAAGCAGCTAAAATAAATTGCTTTAAACATACGTGTCATATCACATGAAAGGTTGCCATGAATCAACATCCACTAGGTGCTGGAATGCATACTTTCCCCATACAATGGAATTAATCCTGGATTAAAAAGAGAAATCCTTCCCTGATCTTTTCACCAACCTTTTTCCTCTTCTTGAAAATATGAGCTTTTCAGATGACATATGACTAGAAAAATCCATTATAAGCATCCACTATTTTACCTGCTCTAAAGTAATTTGGTTCTACATTGATAACTCTCCTTCACAATTTCTCCTAAGCTCAGGCATATGTCTACGTTCTTAAATGAGATTGCTTATTTTATGAAGGAATTTCTGATGGTCCCAACTTTCTGTACTTTATCTTGTGGTCTGATGACAGCACCAGACAAATGGTAGCAAGCTCTGTCCTATTTCAGGATTCCTTACTGCACACTCAGTTTACTGCCACCCAAGGTAATAACGATTTTATAACCATTTCTTTAAGGGTTGGTTGACATCACGGTATGCAAAGATAAGTACCCTGAATAATTACAACTCCAGGTAATCATTTATATATGAAAGGTGAGCATTCTGTGTGCATTTGTGCTATGTATCAGGCAGTTTTCACTAGAGAAAGGGATTTAATACAAGGTGTATTCATATGCATTTAAAAGGTGGGCTTACAGGAGCCCCTGGAAGCTTCAGGTTTGGAAAAGAATAGCACAGCTGTCTGCACACTGCAAAGCTGAAGAATCCACTCAAAAGTTAGAGATCTGGAGCTCACTATGGAATCCATCCATAAGTCTGTCTCAGAAGGGAGCCATCTGCGATGGAAGACACAAGAATCCAAGCTGAGCCTGGAGATAGGACGGTCAAAGTGACTACAGAAAATTACACCCTGGAAATGGAGGAACTAGCAGACTCGATAGTCTTCTAAGACACGGTATAAGGTTGCATCCCCCAAGCAAAGTAGGGACTAAGAGGCCAAGTTTAAAAACATTAGGAAGTGTGATTTATTCATTTACTTAAAGATTTATATATTTTATTAGATAATACTTCAGCGTATATTTAAATGCAGAGGGTAACTGTGCAATATCCCAATAAGCCTGGAGGGGGCCTGGCCTAACACGGTGTGCTACACAAATTTAAAGGGGGATCAGAATGTGGCAGTGTCACATACTATGCATAAATAATCAACAACAAACAAACTAAGCACTACCTTCCAACATCTCCTCTTATTTTGTAAACGACCCCACCATAGTCAACTTCAAGCTTTCATTAATCCTCCACTGAATTCAAAACTGTGAAGTGGTATGTACAGTCAGCTGTTCACAGATAATACCCTCCACAGTACTGCATATTTCAGAGAAATATACAAGAAGAGGCAGAAATCAGGAATGTAGTGTATAACAAGGAATAAAGTTGTACGTGAACTCCAGATTTCCAGCTTGGGCAACTCTATATGTCAATATTTTATGTCTAATATTTTCTTCTCAGATGTTTTTTCTCTATCCTTAAAAATAACAGAAAGTGAATAAAAAGGAGAAAAAATGCTTTTGTAAATAAGGAGAAGAAAAGGAGTTGAACCAAGCCAGACAGGACAGGGGGAAAATGAATCAAGATATATTATGAATAGGCATAGATTCTCAGTGATAAATGTGATCATTACATTTATCTAAACTGTACCAACGAAAAATTCTAAAATAATAACATTATAAAAACTTCTTTAAAAAAGCCTTTATCACTGAACTGTTGTCTTCAAAAACCATAGTTCATATTAGAAGTAATACTGATAAATTTGATGTAGAATATCAATTATTGATAAGTTGATATAAACCATAAGAGAAGTTAGATATAATTCAATAACTGAGCCTAGATAAATCTTGTAATGCCCAAATTACTCCATCTGTAGTCACCAAAAATATCAATAAAGTTTAAAGGCAGATTTATACACTATTGCTTTTGCATGCTCATCTACTTTGTAAATGTTTAAAAGAATAAGCTAGCCAGTGTTTCCAAAGTTAGCTGCACTAGGATTCCTCTTTTATATAACATTCTGATAAAATATGTCTTCTCCTCTGTACATGTCATGTATGTGCAAACGGCTTTAAAGCTAGGCCCCTTCCAAGCAGCGACAGGTGAGATGCGTGCAAATAGACTCATGCAGTCACTGCGTCCACAGCTGCTCCCGTGGCAAACGTAGCAATGCGTGTACGTGTGGAATGGGGCCAAGTGGACAATGGAAAGGGGTAATAAGCCGAGTCAAGAAACAAGAGCATCTACTGGGAAAAACTAAATGATTTTTAAAAATATTTTATTACTTTTAATAAGAAATAACAATCTGACAGTTTCAAAACACTTTAGTAGTACATTCCCCATAATTGATACAATGCATATTGTTGTCCTCGGAGTAGTCACACAGAGCACAGAGTGTAGACGTGATGATTTTTCTAATCATCATTGGTACAAAAAATTTCTTTTCCTTGAACTAAGACAAAGAATTTGTATATATAGCCCAATGTTCCATAATCGCAGTGGGTTATTGGCAGAACTGGCAATATTGGAAGCTGTTGATTTAAGCCTTTTACAGATCAGCATACTAATCTAGCTTTATGTTTTATACCATGTGCTTAAACTTTTCTGGGCAAGTTAAACCAAAGCCTGTATAACAAAATATATACCTTTTGTATCTCCCAAAGTCAGTCAAATCCCATCAGGATTAACTTTGAAACCACGCACAGTGCTTTATAGAACTGCTGTCAGTGTCAGCTATCTGGATGAGTCACAGCCATTGTTTGACCAGTTTGCTCTCTGTGAAAACATGAGAGAATGATTTCTCTCTAGGTGTCTCTCCAGCTAAGAAGTTTTTCACTTCAAAAGAATTTACCAACAGAGTGAAAAGACAATCCACAAATTGCAAAAAAAATTTAACTAGTAAGTATTCAGACAAAGTTCTTCTATCTATAATTTATAAAGAACTAAAAAAATATTAGGCTTAACTTGCCCAGAAAACTTTAAGCACATGGCATAAAATATAAAGCTAGATTAGTATGCTGATCTATAAAAGGCTTAAATCAACAGCTTCCAATATTGCCAGTTCTTCCAATAACCCACTGTGATTATGGAACATTGGGCAATATTCAAAGGCCCAATCCAGAAATGGGCATCTGAGAAGAACACAAACTTCTCAGAGAAAGAAATTTAACTAACCTGTAAGTACATAAGGAAATGTTCCACATCACTAACCATTCATGAAATGCAACTTAAAACAACACTTAGATACCATTTCACCCCATAAAGAATGGCTGTCATAAAGAAATCAACCAACAACCAATGTTGGAGATGTTGTGGGGGAAAAAGGAACACTTCTCCACTGCTGGTGGGAATGCAGACTGGTGCAACCATTATGTAGAGCAGTGTGGAGACTCCTTAAAAAAACTAGGACTGGAAATCCCATTCAATTCAGCTATGCCCCTACTGGGAATTTTTCCAGAACTGAAAACATCATATCATAGTGATATCTGTGCACCTATGTTCATAGAAGCACAATTTGTGATAGCCAAATCTCGGAAACAACCAAAATGCTCAGCATCTGAAGAATGTTTGAAAAAGATGTGGAATTTATATGCAATGGAGTATTACTCAGCTATAAAAATGATAAACTCGAAGTTTTCATATATAAGTGGATGTATCCTGAACATATACTTATAAGTGAAATAAACCAGATCTATATATGTACATATCGAATAGTCTAGTGTGAGAACTCAAAAGAAAAAATGAAAATGGAGAGGCATAACACAGTTGAATGGCAATCAAAGACTTAAGGGTTAACACCAAAGTGACTGCAAGCAGAAAAAGACAGCACACATGACAGGAGTAAATGTCATTTTTTAAAAAATATTTTCTCCCTTAATGATTCATTAGACTTTTGACTTATAGATAGTGCTGCTTCTTTTCACATGGACAAATTCCATTTGTAGATTAAATATAAACACATTCTTGCCAGGATTAACAATGTTGCTGATTTTTATCACTGTATTCTCATTCTCTCTCTCAGTCTCTCTCTCTCACTCTCTCTCTCTGTCTCTGTCTCTGTCTGTCTCTGTGTCTGTATCTCTGTCTCTGTCTCTGTCTCTCTCTCTCTCTACCTAACTACCTATCTGGAACGGGTCCTCACTATGCAGCTCCAACTCCTAGTGATCCTCCTGACTCAGCTACCCAGCACTGGGATTACAGGCATGCACTACCACACTGGATTTCAGTGACTGGATTGGCTCAGACTGACTCAGTATCAGTACTACAGACTGAGTTGGCATCACTGTTTGCCAGGCAGGCACTTAGACACTGAGCTATCTCCTTGGCCCTCATTTTTACAAAAAGTAAGGAAAATAATATTTTTTTCACTTTATAGAAATCCTTGTGACCTAAGATATACTTTCTAGGAGGGGCCAGGGAGATAGCTCAGGGGCTCAAGTGTCTAGCTGGCAAGTGCAAAGTCCTGAGTTCAATCCAAGATTCTGCAAAAAGAGAGAAAAGATATACATTCTAGAGGGAAAAGCTGATGTTTTCTTAATGAAAGAAAGACCATTCAACGCAGCTATGCTCAAGAAAACATGATCTCACTCTCTCTGTACTTGTCGATATCTTTTACATCTATATTGTGTGCCTCATACATCTATAGATACCAAATATGCCTCATGTATTTATTTTTCTAACAAATATACATAACATGTACTTATTATACAGGTGACATTTCTTTACTGAATATTTGCACATATTTACCTACTTTACATGTTTTTGCACCTGTATGTCTGTCTGCCTTCGCTGTACCTTACTTTTTTTCTGTTGCCTATTATTCCTTTGCTATTTATTGTTCGGTTTTTGTCCCATATATACTCTCATCTTTGATGCTGCAAATGAGTATTGGTTTTGAATTTTCATTTTAAAATGTTTTTAGAAAGAACGTATTCTGCATGTATTCAAAATGACAGAAGCCTGTACACAAAAACTACAGTACGATAGGTGGACCCTCTGGGCATGATTGGCTCCCTACTGCCTGACGGCAAGGGAGGCCATCTGGAAGCCTACTTCTGAGGGGCGAGCTCACAGCACCGCAGTAGCGTGCACCATGAGGGACGTTACCATGTTTTACTATTAACGTTCACTGATTGGTCAAAAAATGAGACATAGGAATACTTCTATATCTAGATCTAACACTTTACAGCCAACTCACAGGTGTGTGATTTGGGGCTGCCTCCTCGGACAAGGCTAATACTGATGAATCCAGGCCTTCCTCTCTGAGGCTCAAATGATAAAAGTGAAACTCTACCACAGAATTCAGAATATATTGCTGACATTAAACTATCATGAAATTAAATAAATTCAGTCCAATTGGCTAAACTATTTGAAGCAATTTTCAGACTGGAGATTATATTTTATGTAGACATTATGTACTGTTTTAACTGCATTTCATTAGTACATATGTACAGTACCCAACGTTTACATTTTCTCCTACAAGGAGGATGCATGTACATAACACATCTCACCCCTTTCTCATGCCTCATCTTTCTCTTCCTTACCCCTCCCTCCTCCTCCTGATCCTCTTCTCCTGTGAGAACGAGGGAGCATGGGTGACGTCACAATGCCAGCTCTTGTTTCTTTATTTTCTACTGTATTTTCTTTCTTCCAGGACATCATTGGATGCCATTGCTATCTGTATTTCCACCCTCATAGCATGGTAGGTTGTTTGTAAATTCAATTGCTGCTGATATAAATGTGAAGGAGCAAGAATCAACACTCGTGAACCATCTATAAGACACTGGCTAAAAGCTGTATGATGAAGGATACAAATGCTGATGTCAGAGCAAGCCCAACAGTCAATCCTGTTTTTTTCTATGAGACATGAGATGTGTAATAAATAGGCATCGGTAATTTGGCGTGTTGGCTACATTGACTGATTTTGGAAATTGCAATTCTATCACCAATGACAAAATCATAGAGTAAAATTTAAGGAAGTATTAAAGAATAGCTACATTGTTAAGTAAACTTCCATTTTTACTGATAATCTGTTTGAAGGATACAGACATGGTGCAGTTTGGATATAGCTTGAGGGGTCTCTCAGAGGTTCATGTGAAGAAGTTTAACTCTAGGGTGTGGGATGTCCACATCACATACACCTTCCAGAGTTGGGACCTTCTGGGAGCTTGGTACACAGTTGCAAGCCTGTCTCCAGCTGCAGGGGTCACAGTTCTGAGGGAGCCTAGTGGATCTCAGGCTCCTAATCAGGTCTCTCCCTTTCATGCAGTTTGTCATGGCACACCCTTCCACCAGAACTTCACAAAGAGCCAGTGCATGCTGTTCAGAATTTCAGTCTTCATAACCATTGGATAAATGAACCTCTATGCTTTATGAAGTACTCACACTTAGTGATTTTGTTATAACAAAATTGAATACTAGAAAATTTAATGCTATGAAGTAAGTAGGCTTCAGAGACATAGAGCACAGAGTGATGATTATAGTCAGCACTGTTGTACTTTTCATTTGAAATTTGCTGAGAGCTTAAGGATCCTTATTGCATAAACAAACACACACATGCACACACGCTATAAGATAGGACGGACCTTTAAACTGACTTCATTATAGCGATTGTTTATATTGCATACAATATATTGTGTCTCTTAAATTCACAAAATTTCACTTATGCCTAAATAAATCTGAAAATAAAGAATGAGAAATTCCTTAACAATCAATATATAATTAAGTCATGTTTTTTACTTGTATTTAGAAACTATTCACCGAAAAGTGTCATAATATATTTCTTTTTTCAAAAAGAATACTGCAGTTTCTTTAAAAGTACCATCAAATATTTTTCAAGGAGAATTTAGCATGTCTTGATAGGTATTTTATTCAAGAATCTAATTATAAAGCTATAACAAAATTAAAATAAATTGAAAAGAAACATACCCAATGAACAAGCAAAATGTTATGCTGAGAATCTAGAAATATAAGCATAATTACTACTACATGATTTTAAGTATCTGTGAAATTTCTGCATGAGCATGAAGCAGGTAGGAAATCATAGCCTGAATTAAAGAATGTACACACAAGTAATGGCAGAATATATCATAAAAAATATTCAGAATAAAAATATTTATTTTACTTAAATAGTAGTATGGCAATGTACTCTTTTGGCTAAAGCTGTATGAACACAGGCTTTTGCAGTCTCCACACCTATAATCACAGCTATTATTTTTATCCCATTAAAGTTTAGTTCATGTTTCACTTTACAGGACACAAAGACACTTCTGCATATCTCCCCAGGTCAGAACAGGAACCCACAAAAACCTCAAGTGGCCACCCACACTCCAGTGACCTCCTTCGCCAACCACCAAAGCCTGCTGCTACTCAATACTATGAAATGATACTGCCATCAGTATACCTTTAAAGGCCCACAATTGCAATTTGACTTTTAAAATAGCTCAGGCCCAGTAACTATTTGTCGGATGATCATGTTATTGCACAAGTAACGTATTTTTAAGCCCCTATGTCAACACTGCAGAAAAAGCCAGGCTGTGCTTTGTACATTTTAGACAGATCGCTGGCAAGGTTAACGTTGCTATTTTGGTGAGAGACATTACTGCAAGGGACAACAAGAGACACACAAATCTATCTGCCTTCTCCGAGGGCACAGGAGAAGGCTTCGAGGCAGAATTCTCAGTTCAGCACATTCATTACCTTTTAATTGCTTCTGAATTACATCGTGCCCTAACACAGCAATAGCTAAATCTAAGACACAAAGTGGACATGCAGCTGCTGGGAATTTTACTTTTGCTGTTACGTGTGGATATGGGAGTCCATTTGGGCGTGCTGGTGCAGCTGAGTCTATTGTGAAATGAGTTTAAAAAAAAAATACAGTCCAAAAGTCCATTTCTGGTGTAATACCTCACTGTTAAAAATACACAAATTTCATACAACCTGATGTTCTTGCATACAAGATTAAATAAGAACTATATTTAAAATGAAATCATGATTCTTAAAATATATCCCACATATCAAAGAATAACATGAAAAGTAATAGCAAGATTAAATATTGTATTTAAGACTCTAAGATATGAAGAAAAAGTCTGCTATGACAAAAAGTAACTTCGTGTGAATTAGGCTAAGATAGGTAGCATAATGACATAAAAATTAACTATCACATCAACCGCTGTGCTCACTGAGGTATAAAAAATGATGCTTACCTGGGAAATTTACTCAGGACCGTCTTGCAGTCCTACATGGGCTCTCTATATATATTATCCCACTTTCCAGAAAATGCAGTCAGAAAGATCATGTTTCTGGGCCTCTAAAGAAATATGCCATGACTCAGAACCTTAAGTGGAGCTTTCATTTCCCTTAAAAATTTACATTTTTTTTCTTTACTTATCTTCATAGGACAGTGAAACAAAACAAAAACGTTGGAGGAAAAAATAAACTGATCTTCTCCTTTTCAGGGTTTATTATTTTTTTGGTTGCCAATTAAATTCCTTTCCAGAAAGGTGATGGGAAATGGAAAGTACTGTCACTCCTTTTCAGATGAGAAAAGCTGTATGTCTAGCCAGGCCTTAGATGGAAAGCCTAGCAAGAGTACAGAAATATGGAGCTGCAGTGATTGGCATGAGTAGCAAGTTCATGATTCCCACTGGGGTCACAATTAAGAAGTGCAAATGCAACATCCTTTCTCATTAAGGCCTGCAGGACACAATTATTTAAGAGGAATATAGGGGACAAGAGCAGGTAGGAAGCTGGCACATCGAGCTTCAAGTGAAGCAGCGGCAGAAAAAAGCGCAAGTGCCCGCTATTGAAGTGCAAGTGGAGGAGAATGAGCGAGTGCTCTATAGAACGGGAAAAGATTGTACGGTGGTTTGTCAATTAAGTGTGATACAGGTTGAAAAACAACATCAATTTGCCATTCTAATAAAGTGTAAAAATCCTGGGTGGCCTCATGAAATGACCACCAAATACGGACACTTTGTTGACCCAAACATCAGTAGATGACATACGTCTGCACTTCACAAAGCTGGATGCAGATTCCTGCTAGACCAAAAAAGAGGGGTGCTAGGCCTTGAATTTGGCAGAGCCCAGATTCTCGATGACCTTGACAAACTACGTTGTGTACTATGGACAGAAAAGTGGACCCTCGGAGAGAAAGGAAGAGAAATGTACAGAATGAACGCTAAGCATCCTTTCAGGGTGTTATAAGAAGAGTAGATGTGACATTAACAATGATGGATGGAAAGTGTGGGTAAGCTGGTACTTGTTCAGTTGAGAAATACCATGCTACCTGAATAATTATGAGAATAAACAGGCAGAAAGGAAGAAACTTTATGGTGGTGCAGAGATTCGATGTGGACAAAATCTTATAGAAATATTCTTGATTAAGTTAGAAATATGTGCTTTGAGTTCCCAGATGGGATTTCCATGACTCAGGGTATGGAAACGGCACCACCTGGAAAACTGGTATAAAATCAAGTAGGGGAAGAGTAATTTGTTAGAGATTATGGAAAGTCATAAAATTTTTGCAACTTTGGGGCCAGCCTGATAGCTCAGCCGATTAAAGTGCCTGCTTAGGCAGAGTGCAATGGCCAGGACATGGTGGTGTGTGCCTGTAACCCTAGCTCGTGGGAGGCTGAAAACAGGCCGATCACTACTGAGTCCTATCTATGTAGTGAGACCCTTTAGACCCTGTCCTAAATACAGAAATAATTATTTTTGCAACTTTTCTGATGAAATAGAAAATAAACCCATCAATTAAAAGAGAATGACATGGGGGGTAAAATCACATGGCTGTCTTAGAGAATGACAGTACAATGCATAGCTTACTATACTAACATTGCCAGGAACCTAGGGTGTCAGTCATTATGGAGAGAGCTTTCATTAGCCCAGCTAGCCGGGAGGTTGTCCATGAAAGATGTAAAGCTGGGCTTAATCAAAGAAGAATTTTCCTGTCAATTATACTGGAGATGTGATGCCGGGCCACACACTCTAAGGGCACCACTTCCAGTTCCCTGGATTCCTTAAATGGCCGGCATTCTTTAGGTAGTTTATTTATTTATTTATTTATTTATTTATGTATTTATTTATTTATTTTGTCTTTTTTTTGAGACAGGGTCTCGCTATGCAGTTGAGGCTGGTCCTGAGCTCACTTTTGTAGCCCAGGCTGGTCTCGAACTCGCACCAATCCTCCTGCCTAAGCCTCCCGAGTGCTGGGATTACAGGCGTGAGCCACCACACCCGGCTTCTTTAGGTAGTTTATGACAAAAATCTTGCAATCACCTTTGACTCTTTTTTTTCATTTTTTTTATTTTTTTTGCTATCACTTTGCAACCGAGTCTGATATAAAATATATTGAATTTATCTTATTACTGAAGCTGACATCTTCCAGCTATGAAGCAGCAGACTAGTTCATAAAAAAATATGCCATGCACATATGGATGTATGTGTACACATGCAACACACACACACACACACACACACACACACACGGACCACCATGCCCACACAGATACAGAAATACACTGGCAGATGTCAGAGAAATGCTGAGACAGATTCTGGGTCAAATAATGGAGTTACTGCACTGTCCTTTGAGAAATCTTCAAGTCCACAAACATTAATTGGCAAATTGTAATTGAAATCCGAGTTTCTTTCCTAAGCATAGAACCTCACTCTTGCTCTGGCTTCTCCGTCACCTCACAAGCTTTACTGCAACAAAGTTCTTGCAGTTTCTTCAAAGTTTTAAGAGAATTGACAGAAAATAGCAGTTCCAAGATAGGGGATTTTCCTAAGGCTAAAGCCAGGACACAGAAATGTGTTATGTTCTATCAGGAAAGATATACTTTGGGACGCCATAGATTTGTGCTTAATATTTCAGAAATGGCCTCGGCATAAATGCTAACTAGAAACTGACACAACTCCAATATGGTGGAAATTTAGCCTTAAATCATAACAAGCCTTAATGAAATCACTGTAATCTCCTTTGTTTTAACTTTGTGGAAGAAAATAAATCCCACAAAAATAATTCTATAATTTCCTGGTGACAGATAATATTTTAACAAATATCAGTGATGTTTCTGATGCAGCGTCTAATATTTGCTCAGAGTTTTTCAGTCATGACATGGTAGAAAATCGAAATAGCAGAAAACAAAAACTGAATGCACAGTTCAAATAAACAAATGATTCGATATCTTATACAACTCTTATGGGCTTTAAAATTTTTGATTGTGATTAATATGCTTGACATATTAGATGTTCACTTAGAAATACCAGAAAATATTAAAAATAAAAATGCAATGCATGAGAGGTGAAAATTACAATAATTATAAAAATATTTCAGCAAAATGACTTGCCCAAACATTTGACACATGATACAACAGTTGCAAAGTGTCCTGTAGCATAGGAAAAACATATAATGCAAAGCGTAGGACAAAATTTGAGAGAAAACTAACAGAACATGGGCAGACATCAGAATGCAAGTGTAAGTGCAGTCTTTGAATGAGATGAGAAAGGAACGAGTAAGATTAGAAACTGGGATTCATCAGAACTCACACATGTAAATAATTCAGAAATAAAGGACTATCTAGAAAAAGAGTGCAAAATGAAAACACTTGCTAATTTATAACAAGAAAACTGTTGAAGACTAACAAGAAAAAAATTTTGAAAATAGCCCCCCCAAAATAAAGGAAAAAATGTCACTATGAGACCAAGCTGAATAGTGACAACCTGTACCAAATAAATAAATAAATAAATAAATAAATAAATAAATAAATGCTTTAAAATCTATAAATAAATAAATAAATAAATAAATAAATAAATAAATAAAAAGAAAGGACCGAGGAATACAGCTTAGTGAGCTAAGCAACTGCCTGGCAACAGCAAGGACTCAGGTTCAATCCTCAGTATCACGTGCCATACCACTGAGCTGTGCTGGCCACCAAAACTGGGCATGGTAACGCATACCTATAATACCAGCTCTGGGAGTCCGAGATGTGTAGTGAGACTCTGTATCAAATAAATTAATAAATAAATAACCAAGGACTTAAGCGTTAAACAATGAAGTGACTACAAACAGAAAAGATAGGAAACATAGCAGGAACAAAACCATGCACTTATATACACAGAATGAATTAGATAATGGTCCTACAAACCACCAAAATGCTTTTCACATTGAGGATAGCAATGACTAACAATAAAATTATGCTTACAATGCCTGTCATTCTTGTCTTCAGATGTATGCTACTTCTAATGCAATTATAGTTACTGCTATACTCTTTTCGAAGTAAATGATTGGTTTATAAGAAAACAAAAATGGAATTAAATGAGTAGAAGACTAGGAAACATAAATAAATAATAAATAAATAATTTTGAAATCATAAAGAAAATGTTTTAAAAGGATAAAATTGATAGGTAACAATTTCTAACATTAGTAGCAGAAAGAAACACAGTATAAATTCTGAAAAATAATTTCCTAGCTTAGATTCCAAACCTTTTGAATACTACCTTGCAATTAATTATAGCCAAGTAAATATGTACATATATAAAAACTGAAAGAATTTTTGTCCTAGACTTAAACAAAAGAAATGTCAAAGGGAAATCTTAAAGGGAGTATCATTCTAAATAAAAATACAACAAATACATGAAGAAAGGAAAAATTCTGGAAAAGAAACTGAGTAAGAAATAATATGGATTATTGTAATAATGTTATAGTAATAATATTTTGTATAGTTTAAAATACATAAATATAATAAGATAACTGATGGAAGTAATATACAATGTAAAAGTTGTAAATTCTCATAAATATAGTGAAAGTATTAATTTGTATCAAATATTTAGTAAATCAAACATATGCATTGTAACTTTTTTCTTTTTTTTTTTTTTTTAATGGGTGGCTCAGCCCTCCCTGGTGGATGGGCTGGCACATTATGTGATGCCAGGGATTGAACCTCCATCCCTGTGGTTGCCTAAGCTTGCCTAAGCTTGCCTAAGCAGGTGCTTAAGACCGCTGAGCCATCTCAATGGCCCTGTATTGAAATCTTTCACGCGAACAATTGATGTCGTAAAAATGTTGCATTGGTTAAGAGTAAAATGAGCTGATAGTACAGAATATATATATATATATATATATATATATATATATATATATATATATATAT
>PVJA010002245.1:0-78658 GCA_004027025.1 Myocastor coypus | reverse complement strand
CTTTGCGTGTATGCTTACAAAATAGAGTATAGAGGGCAAAAGTCTTGGCTTCTATTAGTGAAGTTTAGGCAAATCTATCACTGACTAATGAGTTTTTATGCATCATGTGTAGAAAATCACTACTCAGTTTTACAAGAAGTCCCACAAGTGCAAGTGAGACCACAGTTCTGGACTACTGAAAAAATCTTAGGGTGTCAGTAATGGTAACCAATTGGGAAACAGTTTGCCAAGACATAATCCCATATTTTATGTGGAAAAGTTATGAGAAGATACATTTTAATTGGGAATACATTCAAAACATAATTTTTCAAATTCTATATCAAATCTCTTCTCTCATTACCTGTTTAATTTTTTTTTTTTTACTTTGTTAAATGTCCGCCAATCCTGATGTCACCTTTACTTTTCAGCTCATATAGGGATGATTAAGTTTCTCTCACTGGCACTGTTTTCCCATTATGCTTGACAACACTGTGCCTTATTTTCATTAATGTGTGAAATACACTTTACTAAGTCATAAAAATATTTGCCAAATCATAAACATTTAAGATCTCACTTTTCCACTAAATTAAAACATGAATGCTTGTAGAAAAAGTTTTTTGTTCCTGATTTCAAGGTTAATTTTATGTTTCTATTTGTATACTATAGAAAACAGAAGAAACAGTTTTTCAATCAAATTGAGGCAACAGCAACACCACATCACTAGGTCGTGCTTAGAATACAGTATTTCTGAAAGATTAGGCTGTGCATTCTAGCACAGTCTGTACTTTTACTTTAAACAATTTATTTCTGCCACCACTCTATTGTGCTGGAAATTTTGAAAGCCAATTAAAACCGTAGTGAATGGTGTAGACCAAAACTAAACAGTGATGAATTTTCAGAATGTTTTTGTGCTCAAGGTTTAAAAGCTTCTCAGGGTAAATTTCCATCTCGTAAGCCTGCGCTGTGCTGGCCTTCATTTCTAATGTGGTCACATCCAACACACTGAGGAAAAACCTGAGGATTTATGACCAGACATTTAAAAGCTAAAGAAGTTCCAGTTTTTCTGAAAGATTCTCTTAATCAAAAGAAATCATATTGATTTTCTAAATAAAAACTGACAGGTGGCACTTTTCTCTGATTTTTAAATTTATTTAATGAGTTAACCCTCTATCAACTATTTTTTTGAAGAAAAGATTAAAATGTACACATTTCACTTTTAACAAACTAGACCTCTAAATTTTATCTAAATGGAGTAATAAGAGAAAATGGTACCATGTATCGGTGTAATTTACCTAGAAGAGGTATATCAAAACCAGCAAGGGATGATTAATCCCTTAAATGAAACTATCCCCGTTTTCTAATTCAAGGAAATAGATTTGAATGATTCACCTGTTGATACAAAGTGCCAGTAACACACTTTCTGCCACAATATATTACCTAATTATTCTGTGAGTATCCAAGCTCCGTTTTTTAGCATATAGTTGGTACAGGGTCTCACTAGGCAGCTTGGATTCATAATGATCCTCCTGTTTGCAGCCTCCCCAGCACTGGGGTTACAGGTGTGCACCACTGTGCTCTGTTTCTCAAGATTCTTTAGTTATTGCCTATGATACCGTAGTATTCATTTACCACTTCTTTAGACCAAATTGACTGCAGTCATGTTTCAAAGAAGCTGATCTTTGGTAGTTGTTTAGAAGAGACGATGGGTTAAGAGTAAGTGAACTGCTCCAAACCATCACAGTCTCAGATTCCCAGCTTCTTAAAGTGCAGCTAGGAAAACTCTTTCTTTCAGTTGACATGGTCTTGATATGAGCTCACCAGTAGCTAAGCTATAAAACAATGTTGACCACACTCTCTCTCTCCATTTGCATGAGAGTACTAGTTAAAAAGGATACTGAACACAACTGGCTTCCTTTCTCCAGTAAGTGTGCTGACTTAGTATATTGTCTTACAATTAGTCATCTAACTTCAAGCTTCAAATATGTGAGAACTAACCCCCATGAGTTATTGTCTTACATCAAAAGTTTAAGAGATTCACCCATCTACAAACATAGCCAGCTACCATGCAAATGTACAATAATATATATTTAACAATGTGTAATGTACTCAATAACAGTTTTCATGAACTTTCATAAAGTACATATGAATATTTAAGTAATATTTAAGACATGTTAGTCTGGGGAGATGCTCAGTAGTATAAACTCCTTCCTAACAAGCACACTGTCTTAAGTTCAATTTGTAGCACAAATAAATAAATAAATAAATAAGCAACATTAAAGCTATATCATTCTCAAATTTGATAAAAAGGAACATTTGGATAACTAACATTAAAATAAAGTGCATAACATTTTATAGATTTGCAATGATAATCTGCAAAATGTATCTATCATACAGGATCCATTTTTAGTTAAAAAAATTTAAGAATGAAATTTTAAAAGCTCTAACAAAATTATGTTTAATTATGATTTCAAAGGAAAAATAGATTGAATCTTATTACTCTATAACGAGTCTCTGTGCTCATTTAATTCTTTGCCATCTTTCAATTTAAAAGTCATAGACCATGAGCAGATCTTTTCTAACATGTGTTTCAATAAACCTCATTGCATGTATGAGCGTCATATTATAATTTATGCAAGCAAGAAATATATCTAGTCTTAAAAGAATATTAGAGTAGGTGGGTTAAATGGTAGTTGGAAAGCATGTTTTGAACACCTAGATAATATTTTGTAAGTCAGATCTCCTTACCATAATTTATTTCTATTTCAACCTGTGTCTTCAGAAATAAAAATGCTAATGCATTTTTAAAGGTTAATAGTTGCCTAAGTGCTCCATAAAAAAGAAACTTAAACATAGCAGCTTGCAAAATTTAATGAGAGGGCAAACACAAGTTCACCTTGTCTTTTCATCTTACTGAGCCATGTCGTCTGGAGACCAATAAGTGTCTGCAGATGATTATATGAAGAGCAAGATTAGGTGACACAGGCTCAGAGCAGACTAAATGGTTCAACGTTTATGCATGGGGGGGTCCTGTGTCAGAGTCTGAAGGCTTTATTCAGAGCACAAACACATATTCCTGAGCTCTATGCTATCATGAGAATGGCAGTCAGGTCCCAAATTCCATCCATCACTTTCATATCTAAGCAAGCCCTTGTCCGGTGAAAGAATACCTCACAAAGCTGAAACCAGAAGAGGCACCTGTCTGCATAGTCACCAAGAGACAAGGAAATTAAGAGCTAAGACAAAATACAGAGGCTAAATTGTGCATTTTGGCTTATTTTCATCATTGAAGATGATAAAGCACACCACAATAATTATAGGAGCATTAGCAATCTCTTTAGTTACACTCTTTAAGTCATATAGTAGCATGATTAGCTCCAAAGCACTTATTTTATTTTCAATCACAATCCTAGATTAATTGTCCCTGGTTGAGGAAAATTACCTTTCTTACACTCAACTTAGTAGTATTCAAAATGTAAAATAGAAATAAGCTTTAAATTTAAGATAAACAACTATTCTTAGGGTAACTCACTTATGCAACTTTTTAAACTAATTAAGTTTATTGGTACACATTGGATCCACGTAATGATCACATTTATCATAGGGAAACTATGCTTTCACATAATGTGAGTTGATCTTTTTATTCTCAATCTCTACCATCCTTTCAGTCCCTGTTCCCCTCATTATTTACAAATCTATGTTTCCATTTTATCCTTTTTTATTTTTTTCTTTTCCATTCCTCTTTTATGTGTTCAAATTAATACATACACATCTACATATATATATATATGCATGTTATTAAAATATGAAATTTAAATGAGCTCCACATTCTATCTGAAAGCATAAAGACTAAGAATATTTAGCAATATCCTAAGACAACTTTGATCTTCACAGTGCAGAGGACATGCTCCTGTAATTTCATAGGTAGACTCCAAAGACACATAAATAAATACTTTACAACAAACAAACGAAAAACAAGCTATTGGTGAATTTCCATGGTGCTAGCTGAGAGAACTGGTGTGTTGGGCTGGCGAGATGGCTCAGTGATCTGAAGTGCCTGCTTAGGTAAGCTTAGGCAACCATAGGGACCATGGTATGGTGATCCCTGGCAGCACATGCTGCACCAGCCCCACCCCCCAGGGCAAGCTGAGCAATAATAATAATAATAATAATAGTAATAATAATAATAATAATAATAATAATAATAGCTGGTGAATATGGAGTGATGAGTGAGATGAACATCCTCTACAGAATGCATCCAGCACAGAGATTTCTTACTATTTTAAAGAGAATAAAAAAGGAAATACAAAACAGTAGAAACAAAAGAATTTCTTGATCAAGAATTTTTTTTTTCACTAGAGGCCGTGCATTAAATGTTAATAGCATTTGACCCAGGCCAGCATGTGAGTCTGACCATCTGGGGCCCACTAGATCCCCATGCAAGCCAGAGCCCAGACCTGACATGTGAGGGAGACCTCCTGGGGCCTGCCAGAAACTCATTCCATTCAGCAACCAGGCCTCACCTGCCATTGAGATGGCCCAGGGCACACCTGAAACTCATTTGACCCAGTAGCCATGTTTGACATGTTAGTAAGACCGCCTGGGCTGTACTGGAAGCTCATTCGACCCAGATCTCAGGCCCAGCATGTGAATGGAAATTCATGCATCAGACAGGCCCACTGTAGAACCCTGTGGCAGAACTCCCTGCAGAGATGTTAGAGGCAAGACCTACCCAGATGATCAAGGAGCAGAACATCTTGCCAGAGTGGCACACTGAGTTCACTTTCAAGGGATGTAGCAGGAAGAATTGGAGATAATCAGCCAGACTCAAGTCACATCCACCTGGATGAGTATCAACTTGGTAGATTCAGATTCGGTGGTAAGGTAAGAACTCTACCAAAGCTCTACACCAAAACTCAGAAGATAGTGCTACACAAAATGCCAAAGAGAAGGAGAAAAATACATTCTCAGGCCCTGAGCCCACCCAGAACAAATTCAGGAGACAATAGCATAGAAGAAATTGCAAATCACATAGCTGAAAACTCTGAAATAATAGTGTCTGAGGTAAAGAAACTGGAGAAAGATATAGAGGAAATCAGATCAGAAATAATTTCTGAAGTAAAAAAAAAAATGATAACTATAATGAATGAAGTACTAAGTGCTTCTAAAGAGCACACTAATAAAAAATACAGGAGAAAAGAAAAATGTTGGAATCCTTGAATAAGCTATGTAGGGAAGAAATAGAATGTGTCAAGCAGATTAAAAGTGCTTTACAGGAAATTAAAACCTTAATTGTAAGCTGACAAAACCCTTTCAATGAAAGTGAAAATAGACTTTCAGACCTTAAAGACACAGTTGCATCTAGTGAAAAGGTAACAAAATATCTCTTAAAAACAACTAGGATGCAGGAAAAAAATCATTCAGCACCTGAAATATGATGCATAGATGAACAGCATAAGACTAATAGGCACCAATGAGAAAGAAGGAATCAATGCAAGTGATATAAATGAATATGAGCAGAGGTGATAGAAGAAAACTTCCCAAATATGCGGAAAAAACATAGTAACCGAAACATATAGAACTCCAAATAACATCAACCCAATTAAAACCACACCTAGATATAAATGATCCCAGAAATTCAGCACAAGGACAGTATACTAAAAGTGGCTAGAGGAAGGAAACATATCACATGTAAAAGAAAATCCACCAGGGGCCGGCAAGATGGTTCAGCAGTCTAATGTGCTTGCTTAGGAAATCTTAGGCAACTGCAGGGACCGTGGTTCAATCCCTAGCATCATATTTTGCACCAGCCTCACCCCCAGAGCAGGCAGAGATGGTAATAATGGAAAAACAAAAAAAAACAGAATAATGGTAGATTTCTCTTCACAAACCATCAAGGCAAGAAGAGCACAGAGCAATGTACTATAAGTCTTACAAAAATACAAATTAAAACTCAGACTGATGTACGCTGCAAAACTCTTTAAAATGCAATGGATAATTGAAATACTTCCATGACAAAGAACTAAAGAATCCAGTGGTGACAAAGCCAACCCTACACAGACTACTAAAAGATATTTTAGAGAGGAACCAAAAGGGCCACAACTCCATCAAGAAGAATGGAAATAACACACCAAATAGGTCAAGCAATTAAACATAGGAGAAAATGAGGTATGTAACAATAGTCTTTCATTTATTCTTTTCTAAATAGCAGCAAAATATTTCCATCAGCATACTCTGCAAAAGGACTTCTCCTGCATCCTATGGATCATGATTCTGTCTGGGTCTACAAGGTGGATATTAAGGAAATAACAGTAGCTCAATCCCACAAGTAATACCTGTCCACCAGAAAGCATCCAGACACTGTCCGTGTCCACAACATACTAGAACTTTGTGCGAAAGCCTATCCCCAAACTGTTAGAAATTTTGGTCATATATTTGCTATTCCAATCTTTATGTTATGTTTTATTCTTAATAATTCATTAATATCATGAAACTTTACCTCAGTTGATATTTTTGTATATATTAACCTCTTCAAATACTGTGTGAGTACTCTGAATTGATCACAGATTCATACATACTATACACAACATTCTGGCCTCTTAGTCAGATGCATGATTTAATTTAAATTTTTCAGCCGGGCGTGGTGGCTAACGCCTGTAATCCCAGCACTTGGGAGGCTGAGGCAGGAGGATTGGTGCAAGTTCAAGACCAGCCTGGGCTACAAAAGTGAGCTCAAGGTCAGCCTCAACTGCATAGTGAGACCCTGTCTCAAAAAGACAAAAAAAATAATAATAATAATTTGAATTTTTCAATATTGTTTTGAAATATTTAATTTAATTTTCATTAATTAATATTTAATTGTCTAAATATTGCTTAACTTTAAATTTTGTTTTATGATTTAACTGTATCTTTGACTCACACTCTTTATTTATTTATTTATTTATTTATTTATTTTTGTCTTTTTGAGACAGGGTCTCGCTATGCAGTTCAGGCTGGCTTTGAACTCACTTTTGTAGCCCAGGCTGGTCTCAAACTTGCACCAATCCTCCTGCCTCAGCCTCCCGAGTGCTGGGATTACAGGCATGTGCCACCATGCCCGGCTACTCACACTCTTCTTATAAGAAAAAAGTATCATATTGAGTTCCACAGTTTTGTGCAATTACATGCCAATTAAAAGTAAGATTAAAACTAAGAAAACATGGCTGAAAAGTTTATCAGCTAGAACTGTAACAAATAAATTATAATACTGCTTGCACTGATCAGGTTGCTTGGCACATCTTGGGAACACTATAGTTTCTGGAAAATAAAATACAATAAATGAGTAATAAGTACTTGCTAAAAAAAAAAAAAAGACAAGTTGTAATTTGTCCATACCATGACTTACAATGAATATTTACAAACTGAATGAAATATGTTCTTTTATATAGTTACTTTTATAACTTTTTTAAACAAAGCATCAAATAACTGGAAACATTATCTAGTTCTTGTCCATTAATGGGAATCCCCAATAATCTCCATAGCCTTATGAGAGAAATCCCAAATAATGTTTTATACTATTTTAACGTGTTTATATTGGTTATTATCATAGAATTAAGTTTATTAAAATGAGACAATTGGGTTTTCTAATTTAAATATGCTCTTGCACATAAATAAATTACCAAACAAATTTGTTTTTCATTTTCAATAGGTATTAATAGCAGTCAAAAGACAGAAAAAGTGAATCAGAATTCATGTGCCATCAAAAGATCAAAATAGTATTTTATTGCTACAATTTCTTACATAACTGGATTCCCTCTTTCATTTATTCCATCTCAGCTGAAGACAGTGGATTGCTCTGTTTGAAGCGCAAGACCCTGCAGTCACCTGTTGTTTTCTATTTCAGTTTACAAGTTCATCTACCTATGACGTTAAGTTCAAACTAGAGCCAATTTTATCATTTCTGTTTTAGCTACAGCCCAAATTACACTGATCTGTTGTGAGTACTTAGGAAGCAATGTCTTTGCATCTGTGCTTTGCTGTTCTGCTCTCAATGCAGTTGAAACTACAAGGTGTGCTTAAACTTTTTTGGACTAGTTTTGCATGATTATATCTGGCAATCCGAGCCACTAATTCAAAGACAATGCTATGCAGTATAATCGCCATTTTTTAATTCCTAGCATTTTATTTAGTACAATTGTATACTGTTTCTATTTTTTTTCTGTTTTTAAAATTCTGTTTTAAAGAATTGCATTATGTACTGCATGTCTTATTGCTGTTGTTCCTATCCTACTTCAGCCATTGGATCAGTCGTTTCAGGGAAACACACACACACACACACACACACACACACACACACACAATTGCCTGCTTCTATGAATAATTATGTAATGACATAAATGTAAATTTCTGCTCTAAATGAACTAAAGCCACCACTTAAGCACCATATGCTTCTCTCTTCTCATGTTTAATACGGACAAGTGGAGACTGCATGTTGCAACCATGCCAGACCTAACTATAATACTCATCATAAAGCCCCTCCCATTTACTTCTGGAGTACGCCTCACCTGGCCACCATCTTTCCCATGGCCATCGATGCTACCTTAGTTCGAGACCTGAATTTTAATATCTGTAATAATAGAGATTGTTCTGCTCTTAATTTTATTTTCAGATGTGTTCAAAAGTCATCTAATAGGGTATGTGTTCTGTCATTCCTTAAGGAAACTCATGCTTTTTTTTTAGAATTGCATGGTTACCTAGCTGTTTCTCTTATCATCTGTGTTATGCTATCCAGATGTCCTGCTAAAACATCATAAATTGTAGGTTGTACCTTTGGAGGGTGATTAGATTATACATGCATGATAGCTGACAGGTCGCTGGAGGTGTGAACCAATCAGGGTATAGCTCTATTTCTGGCTCCTCCTAGGACTCCTTCCACTTCCAGTCACCATGACCTTCTGCCATGTTGTCTTGCTGAGAGCTGAAATTGGAGCCAATATACACCTTTTTTTCCATCAACTCGCAGGTGTCAGGTATTGTGCGTAATTGACTAAGACAATCTCTGATTATCTTTTCTTCTAATCTTTAATAGTACAAATTTTCCTGACATTGAAAGTACAAATTATATTCTTGAGGTCTACTCAATACACATTTTCTCTCTTAACTGAATAAAATTATGTATGTTTCAATAATCACTTCTCTCACTTACCATTAATAAAAAGCTTCAATACATACTCCTTCAATGAGAGCATAGTTAATCACTCAGGCTGTTAAGGGCCAGTGAGATGACTCACTGGACTAAAAATCAAGGTGCAGGGACTGGGGTTGTCTCCTTGGCGTGTAGTGCAGACCCCACTGTCTGCGTGCTGAGCCAGCCACAGACACCCACATGGTGGTTCATGCTGGTAATCCCAGTTCTGGGGAGGCTGAGATGGGAGGATCACTACGAGCTCAAGATGTAGAGGGAGGCTATGTACCAAATAAATATACATTAAAAAAATAAACTCATTATATAAGTGAGAACATCATTACTTGTAATAAAAGCAAATTGTTAGACAAAGGTCTCGATGCTTTGCTCTTTTATTTTTCTTTCAATTTTATTGTTCCATGAAGATTGTGTTTACTGTCAAATTTCTGTTGAAATATGATATGATCTTAATGTAAAAGCTTTGCTGTTAAGCACACATGCTTTAAACATGGATAAAAAGAATAAGTTATCGCCTAAGCAACAAAATAAATCAGATGAATTATGTTGTTAAAAATTTAGAGTACATTTATACGAAAATAGAAAATTTCTACAATGCTTCTAATTCTTCCTATCAGTGTCTAAGTATCAGAAGTATAAAATTATTGTATAACACAATTCTCCTTTGTAAATAAAAAAAGAGAAGGAGATGTTACTGATGTTAATATCTTTACTTAGCCAGTACGAAATATATTTATAATTTCAAATTCACTCAGTGAAAACCATACAGATGAAGTGTGCTTAAAGATGTTAACTGAGATAATGTTAGACAGAAACTAAATACATGTGTAAATACATGCATATATATTTGCATCTGTCTACATAATTATATGATTAGATTTGTGCACCCCTCTTTTAAATAAATGTAAAAGCAACACGTTTTAGACTGTCGGTCTTTCAGTAAATTTAACGCAAAAGCTGATTTGCTCTTATTTACTGCCGATCTGCAGTGGCAATCAATTTTGAGAAAATTCGTTTCTATTATTCATGAGTAAACACATCCAAGTGGAATGGCTAGTTTATGGAAGGCACAAATATTGAGTCTTTAAGGTCTGTTTATTATCAAGTGTGCAATATACATTTTAGATCCGTCTTTCACCGTATATGGTAAATGCAGTAAAATCTAGCTTTGTGAGCAATTCATTTCAGAGACATACCTGTAATCCAAAATGCTTGCATATATCAAACTGAATTTCTCCTTAAGAAATACAAGCGATTCACTTCACAGCCCAAAAAATATTAACATAAAGATGATTACATTACTATAATGTAATACAGAATAATAAATAAAATATAAAATATGAGGAAAATAGGAAATGTATTATAATTTAATCATCTTTATAGTGTCCTCTGACAAGTATTGTTTTAAGTTCTATGAGGCAATTAATTCATGCCCAATTTTCATTTCTTTTCCATTAGTATATGTTGGTAGTACATAATGATTAGGTTTATTTTGGACTATTGGCTTATGTACATGATACATCCCCATCTCCTTGCATCCCCTTCTGCTCTTCTACCTCCTCCTCTCTATCTTTTGGTTTTGTTTGTTTTGTTTTGTTTTCTTGTTTCAAAACTTTTATTTGTTTATTTATTTATTTTTATGGCCGGCTCAGCCTGCCCTGAGGGCAGGGCTGCCACAGCATGTGGTGCTGGGGATCGAACCACGGTCCCTGCAGCCGCCTAAGCTTTCCTAAACAGGTGTTTTAGACCACTGAGCCATCCTGCCGGGCCCCCTCTCTATCTTTTGTAGACCTCATATTTGTTGAAAATCTGTCTCCCTATTTCTTATTTCCTATATTTTATTTTGCTGTTTGGATTATTTATACTTGAATTTTGTAAACAACAGAAACAATTTTTTTTTTGGCTGCTAGTTTGATTTATTTGACTTAGTATTTGGACTCAAGATGCACGTGTTTTCCTCCACATGACGTGGGTGTATCCTCCTTTGTGTCAGAATAATACTGGCCTATACATTAGTACCCCATTTTCTATATTCTCCCTCAACATTCACAGGGTAATCTATAATTAATAATTTTGTGAATGGTGCTTCCAGGTAGATGTTTTGGCGTGTGTCAGAGTAATGTCCTTCACTTAACTCTGGCAGGAAGGCAACTATAAGGGTCACAGCTGCACCAAGTGGAATTTGGTTGCAAGGTTCTCTGAGGAATCTCTGCAATGTCAGTTGCGGGAAAGCTCAAGGTGTTCAGCAAGCTCTTCTCACTGAAGAGCTCAGACTCCTAATTCGACTTCCTGTGACTGAGAGGAAATCACTGCTAAGGCTTGGCTGCTGCCTTTGTGTTTGTTTTCACCAAAATTCTTAGAGCTTTCTCCACTCCTGTGTCATTCAGGGGCCCTTCAAGGCTGAAACGGATTTGTGAGTAGACTCTGGGCTCTTTCATGCTTTGTAACTTTCTCCTCTCACTACTCCTCACCTTGAAATTCCCAGCCAGTGGAACAAGAATGCAAACACTTAAAGAAGAGGATTATGTTTTACAGATTGAGTTCCAGTGGTGCAACTAGTCGAGTATGCACTACTGCATGCTTTCTACCTAAAGCTACCTGAGAGTAAACAGCTGAGGGGCTAAAAAAAGGATTGAATCTTCTTGGCATTTAACTTACTTTTGCTTATTCTCTACTTCCTATGACAAAAAATTTCCCTGTAATTCACACAGCAAAGCTATAGGGAAGTTGATGTGACCCAAATTACTTTTCCATTCCAAAACTGATCCTCTAGAATTGATTTTTATTCCTACATCAACATCAGCACAACTTCAACTTGTACTTACCTCACTTAATTATACAGTTTTCTTGTGGTTTAATTAAAAAAACAACAACACATCATTTCCTATAAGAGACAGCTACTAAAAATAATTACCTGTTACTGCAGTAAGTAGTACAAAATGTCAAATATCAAAATCATCCTAATGTCCTTTGTTGCTTAATTAAAACTCCCAATATAATTTATTTTGAGGAATATGAGTACCAAAAACATTGATATTCAAGAAACAAAATATTCAAAATAAGCAGTTTAATCTTCAAAGAGCTAAATCTTATTAAAAAGTCCCTACCTTAATACATGGCCTTTAAGTCATGTTATGAGATACCCAGAATAATTTTCAGTAGAACTTATCAGGGATAGGGAAAATTAATTCACTGAGTCCAAGCCTTGTGCATGGCAGCAGAAAAGAAATGACGAAGATGTCTGCTGAACACTTTCACTGCTTGGAATTTGGCGTGCTCAGCATGAAACCAGAAAAGTCTTAAATTCTCCTATGAAAGTCCACAAACCCCAGAGAACTAATGTCTAGACAACACAAAAGCTGTTGGTGTTTATGTAGTCATTCCCTTACATCAAATCATTTGGTCTACAGTAATGTATTTATTTTAGTTGCATTTATCTCCTGGCTGAGACAAACTCAATACCCCAAATTAAGGGGGAACAGGCTTTTTAGCTCATAGTTTGTAGCAGAGACTCCAGCGGTGTGTTCTAATCTACTGCTTGGTGTTATGGCATCGGGAGGAAACAGCAAGAGAAAATAACAGTGATTTGGGGTGACAGGTCGTTTGTGCTGAATCAAAGGCCATGAGGCACTGATCACCTGGACATTTGTTCATTGAAGAAAACACTGAGGGGACTGTGGTTGGAAGAGCTAGACGAGAGGGCACCCGGGCAAGGATTCTAATAGGAGATGCAGTGTGTTCTTGCAAATGGATGGAATAGCAAGATTTAGGTTAAGGCTGATGAGTAGCCTGCTTAGTAAGTTCTGGGAAGAAATTGTCCTCTGGGGTCACGTAGGGCTCAGAGGGGACGTTATCTGATGTCTTAGCCCCATGATCTCACCACTCATCTGTCTGAGCTCAACGTGGCCCCACACTACTGACACTTCAGCCCCGTGCTTCATGAAGACGTGCACATAGCCTCAGCCAGACACGATAATTAAACAGGAAGCCATCTCGGGAAGTCACCCATGTACACCCCGCATTGCTAGCACGTGGCACAATCGCACTCGGGTCTTGGGGAGGACGATACACAGGTCTTTGCAAGTTTGTGGTGGTTTCAGTCGATAATCAGTAACTTCATGACTGGGTGGTTTGGCAGGGAGGCATCCCAGTGGATCCAGTTTATGTCAACAGAAAATGGCAAAAGCAAACAAGTAACACACCCCCACAGCACCTGTTTGTCCTTTTGTCTTGTCCAAGCTGCTTGGGCACAAGCACCTTTCCTCACCATGCTCTTGAGTTTAGCATTGCACCGTGAACAGTCTCCAGTGTCACATGCTGCAATTCACTAGCCACCTGTGAAGAAGTCCCTTCTATGACTGCCTGAGGACTAGGAACACATCGAAGCTCACCCCAGGACAATGTTTTCATTCATCCTTCTGAAATTTAACTTTCTCTACATCATGAGAGATATTAACATCTCTGAAGAGTCTGTGATCACATCATACACCTAAATAACAGAACTTGAAAAGCACGGCTGTTATTCTTTTTCTACTTTCTCTTAGCCTATCAAATCATGAAGAAAGATAATCTGCTAGCTGTAGGTTCAGCCTATCTCAGACCAGCAGTCAAAAAGCTGTTCAGGGTTGAGGCAGCTTAGTGATAAAGAATAATATCAGCTTTAAAACCCATCCTGATTACAAGCCTGTAGACCCGATGTGAGTCTGGAGGTACATCTATCAACTTTATATGAGCCTCACTGAAAAATATCGAAATCAAACTAAATAGCTACATGAAGTATGCCCATTGTTTTGGTATAATATGGTTTAAATCCTATGTAAGATATCTAAGAGATTTTCACATAACTTAATTCCAATTACTAGTTCCTCATACTACTTAGTACAAGAAGACGATACACCTTATCTCCATTATCACTGTGAGCACAAACACTGTCCTCCCAAGAGCCAGTACAGAACTAAAAATTTTGATTCTTACCAGTTCATCTTCCCTGAAATACCCTTGCCCTGGTGTCTCCTTAATGTATGTGAATGTTAAGGATCTAAGGATGGGGGTCCCATGATCCAAGTTAGCATTACTCTAAAGTAGATCTTATAATGAGATGCCCTGCAGTTTTAGGCAGTTATTCCACCATAAAGTTAACACAATCCTTTCCCATTTCCGTTTCTGCAGTGTGGGTTAAGTGCAAACACACAACTATGCCATAAACTATTGTAGGTGCTTTACTTGTCATATCCTTTAATCCACAATTTCAAGAACTCAATTTGTGTGTGAAAACATAAACTATTAGCGGTCAGACATTGTGTCTCAGTGGAATCGGCGCTGTCATCTGGGTGTTTGTCCTGTCCAAAATTCATGTCTGAGCTAAATCCTCAAGGCCATGTTATTGCTTTTGAAGTTCAGGACTTTGGTAGGGAATTATAATTAGGTGAGACAAGAGGGTGGAGCCCCTGTGGCATTTATGGCTTTGTCAGAAGAGGAAGAGAGACCTGATCTGCCACCTTTACTCTCTCTGGTAAGGCTCTCACCAGGTAGTGCGCAGATGCTCGCTCTATTCCCTGGCACCCGACTTCTAGAATCTTGAGCCAAGCAAGCTTCTTCGTTTCATAAACCATCTCGTGTACTATGGTCATCACCACAATAGAAAATATGCTAGGCAGCCAACTATAAACGCTTGCCAAGATTTTAAGCTAGCTTTTTTTTTTTTTCATTTCAAGGCATGCTTTTCCTCCAACGTCATACAAATCACCTGTCACCGTTATGCCTTACAGCTGATGTGAAATCTCAATCTCATATTAGCCGCAGATACGAGATTAACAAATGGTTTCTATGAAAAGAGATAATGCCAGATATTAACCGCAGATTAGTCACATAATTTGAGGAATGGATGAAAATCAATTTAAATGTGGTCAGGTTGACAAATAATATAATTTTAAATTAAATGGCATTATAGGTAAAGCTTAACACATGCTATCTATATGACTGTGAATAAAATGCTTATTTTCACAAAGATATTTGATCTGTTTTGATGATTTGTTTACCATTTTGGCATTGTTTCTTTGGAGTTTAACAATAGCTATAATGCTTCCCTCACACAATATTTGTGAACTAGAACTTCAAGCTTAAATGAGCAGAAAACAGAATAGTTAAGCTTCTTAATGATCTTGGATATGTCCAAGGGTAGAGAATTTTTCAGACAGTTAAAGCCCCAAACACCTTTACTTGGACTACTATAAACTTAATTTCAAAAGGGATTCAGACCTTTACATTTAAAGGACTGGAGAGATAGTCCAGTAGAATAAGAACCTGCCTAGCAAACGCAGGATCCTGAGTTCAATCTCTAGTACTGAAAAAAAAACAAAAACAAAAAAGATCTCTACATTTTGTAACAATAGAAGTAAAATAAAAATAATCATAGTGCTGTTCCTTCTGTGAGAAAGCAAATGAAAATCTACCTTCATGATAATTAACTATTTTCAAACAAATACATCATTTGTCTTAAATGTAGTATATGCTGTATAGGAATAGCAGTGAAAAGAATACTAACCTTTACTCCTTGAATATATTTTTCCAAAGGGCCAAAATAAATGCATGCAGACATAGGCATTCTTCTCAGAAAACTTTCAACTGAAGTCTAAGAGATTTTTCTGTTGCCTTGGTGGAAAACCTACCACATCCAGAGCGCTCTACTGGTTATGTTTCCAACCATATATATGATATCCATATGAGAAAACTAGCCAAAGGAGAGGTGGAAGTTGCTAGATTCTGAGGCTTCTTTTTTATATATGCTTTAAGGAAGGGTCCACAGGGTGTTCAGGGTCTCTCTACTAGATTGTGGTCTTAGTGATCTGCCTGTTTACAGCCTCCCAAGAGCTGGGATTACAGGCATGCACCGCACCACCATGCCCACTTTCAATTGCTGTCTCAGTGCACCCGGGGGGGGGGGTGGCACAGCTCTGATACTTCTTAATATTCACTTATTCATAACTAACTATCAATTACAATTAGTCAGCCACTCCCACCTTCTTGGATTCTCACTTGTAGGAAAGCCCATGTTCTTCTTACTGCATTTTTGTCACCGCTGGACTGTTTAAATCCCCCTGGGTGCAATCTTAATATTACATTTCTTATCCGCTGACATTCTTTCCTGAACCAATCTCTTCTAGACTTCTGAGACATGATTGCTATGTGGATGGCATTCCGTGGAAGAACAAATAAGCAAGCAAACAAAAAGAGTTGTGGGTACAAACTGAGCTAGAAGTAATGTTTGCACCAAGGCTCCTGATGTTTAAGTTCCATGTTGTTTATAGCATTATGACGCTGCTCCCCTTATGTCTCTAACATCTGAACAGTATGATAAGACAATGGTTGGCTAAAAACTTGCACATTAAAGTCTGCTGTAAACATTGGGAAAATTAGGAGTGGAGGAAGGGAGGAATGGGAAGCAGACTTTGTTTAATTACCAGAAAAGAAAGTTAACACTGATAGTGACAAACAAGAAATAAAATAAATGTATTCTTTTGCATAATAAAATATAGTTAATTCCTACAAAGAAAAAACAGCCTTTTGCTTTGTTTTCATGAGCAATTTCCTAAGGCAGCTTGTAAGGCAGCTTCTTCTCGTATTTTAGCAGCAATAGCTTAACTTTTATTTTGAAAATTATTGATTACAATGCATTAGGATCATATTGAAAACATAAAACATTTGTCTAGAATAAATACCTATCCAAATATTGATAAGGCTACATGTAAAATTTAATTAATGTGCATCTATAGTTTAAGTGGCTGATGTTTATAGATACATGGTTGTAGTTGCAGGATAGGAAGCATTTTGTACACGTTTTGCTGTCCTCCTTCCTTAGCTGAGGAGAGTATACTGACTTATCCATTGTACGGGTGGAACTTCTGTACTTTCTATGAGAAGACTTTGCACCCCTCTCAAAGGCCTGTCTCTTCTTACCAATCTCCATCTCAACTCCTAATACGTCTTGCCTACTACTTATTTTGGAGACTCTTCCAACAAGGACAAAAGTACACAAAACCCACTACAAAGAGTGTCACAGGATTATTGGACACAATCATTAGTCTTTTCTTCAGTATGTGTTTGCAATGCATGAAGCACACTATCATCTCGGGGAGTGTGTCCACGTATGTAGCATGGCTTGTTTCTCCTTTTATTTTTCTCCCTGCTCTCCCTACCCCACTAATTCCTCTTCCTGGATTTTCACTCTGATTTATGTTGCTCACCTTACGTCATGGTTTTGAGAGTTCTCCAGGTGTGCCTAACATATCAACAGAACAGAGACCCTAAGGAGGAGTGAATGGAGTGTTTTGTTTAATCTCGAGAGAGAGAGAGATATTATCGAGAGAGATATATCGAGAGAGAGAGAGAGAGTAATGCTCTTTACTCTTTCTACTCTTTCTGAATATAATTGCCTCTTTCATACTCAACCTAGTCATTAACTATAATTTTATAGCCTTTCTGCATTTATTTTCCATATCACTCTTAGGCTGTTTTCATAAAATCTCAGTGGTAGATCCTGAGTTAGGGGAAGAGCCAAGAAGCTGCCTTGTCTCACTTAGAATGATCTCTTATTTGCCCAAGTGTTAAGACTAGTTATAGATTGTGGTCCTCAGATTTACTGTGGGTAATTGTTCTGGCCATCAAACATAACATGCATTTTCTCCTGTCTGAAAAGACTTTGTTTTCATCTAATCCTTATCGAGTACCCAAGATTTCTACATAATTGATTGATGTTGTTAGTTAACTTGCAGAGAACAGTGAGTGTGCAATAATTTTTCTTAACAGTATACAGTGTACAATGTGAGCTTGGTACACAGAAAGGGTTCCCACTGTCCGTCATGAAGATAGATGAAAGTATCTCTTCCCTAGTTATGAAAGTATAAATTTACTAAATTATTTAAGGTTAACCAACACAAGTAACTCTTTTGTTTTCCTGAATTAAAATGCTTTAGACTATGTGATAAATATATAAGTGAAATTCTTTCTAGTTTCCTCTGTGTAGTACTGGTGCAATGGGATATCACACCTCCTCATTTCATTTCTATTTATATACTTATGACATTTAGTAATGGTGAATTGAGTTAGACAATAAGAACATAAGTATGCTGAGTAAAATTCAATTGCTCCAGATTTGGACAAATAATAGCTGAATCACTTCCAAGTATGAAAAAGAATCAATTTTTCAAAACATTTCCCATAAAATAATCTTGATAAGTCAAAATTATTATACCATCACTAAAAGCAATACGTGATTTTAAAAGAAAAAGTGGCATTTCATTTAAACTGTATTCATTCAACTTTTGGATTCTGTGGTCTAAATGAGATTTTAAGTTAGCTTGATCTCATTAAGTGTTTGACTTTTACAGTTATTTTGGAGAACTAACTCAACCAAGGAGACTAAATGAATTCTTTTTTTTTCCCCCTCAGAGCTTCCTTCTTTAATGTCTTTTTCCATTCTTTCATGTGAAGTAATTAAGTACACGTTTAATACAAGCAAAGAACCTATACAATTAATTCTAAAAACTATTATCTTTTATTGCTAGTAAAACAAATTGTGTGAATTTAACTCTTTAGGACTTTTATGCTGGTAAAAAATGAGTAGATTTTTAAACCACCATGTAATTATTACTACTATGTTCATTAATATGATGGTACTTTTCTAGTACTATCTTATTAGTAATAAATACTGTAATAATAATAGCAATAAGGAAGACTAATAACAAGCAACATCATGCTATAAAAGTTATAAATATGTAGAATTTATACCTTGATACCCAACTCTATTTTTCCTCCGAACAAAGTGAAGAAAAATACTTTCATTGAGAAACTCTGTCAGTTTGATCCCTGGCTGCTAGCCCTGCCCCCAGTTTGTGCTGAGACTAGTGAAATGGCACTTGCCTGTAATCCCAGGGCTTGGGAGGCTAAAAACAGGAGAATCACTATGAGTCTGATCTAGGTGGTGAGACCTTGTAGACCTTGTCCTAAATAAAAGAAAAAAAGAAGAAAACAAAATAAATGAATGAATGAATGGATGACCCTCAAACCAGAAACCTAAAACTGTTATCTGTAAGTCTCCCCAAAGTTCTAAGGCACCCCACTGGTTGTGTCAAGTTTTATTTTTCCCAAAGCTGATCATCTCAAGAATCAAGAGCAGGGCTGCCTCGCTCCAACGCCTTCCCCTTCCAGGTCACGTCCTGTGCCACTGATCTTCCGGAGAACTTCTCTCTGTTCAAGAAGGAATTGGTGATCCCCCAAATTCCTTACCGCTTCGGCCAAGACCTCTTCAGTGTCTCCCCGCCTCAAGTTCCATCACTGAACAAGAAGTCAAATAAGGAGTAGCTTCTGGCTGCTTGTGTGAGTTTGGGAGTTTGCTCTACAGAAGCAAGGCAGCCACGCAGAAGGGATTTGCATGCTGGGATGTAAGGCAGTGAGAAGCGCCGTGGGCAGTGACTTCATCCGTGGCAACCACCAAGGAGGTTGAGGCACAAGATCCAAAGTCGGAAGCCAGCCAGAGCAACGCCAGGGAACCCTACTGTGCATTTTTAAAATAATATTATAAGCAGAAGATGCAGCTTGATGCTTCCTCGAATATGAGTGAAAGAAAAGGAGCTGAGAGGTGATCCTGGCTAAGGAAAGAGCTGTCTTTACATTCTCTTAGGAAACACTTGGCAATTCTGAAATCTGTGTCTTTAGCCTGTAGTATGGTAAGGAATTGTGAGGTAGCTTTAGAGCATTAGACCTTTTCAAAGTTTAGAACATAAGATGCAGCCCCTCACTGCCACTCTGCCCTGGGGCCTGCAACCCCAAATCTGGATTCTGCTCTTTGGTGCTCAGGGTGCTTCAGGTGGAAAATACTGACATACTGGTGGTTACTCAGGGAGAAACCAGTGCATCAGAAGGTGGGAGTCAGGGTGGCCACCACCTGGGTCTGTGCACCTGTTCTGAAGCCTTTTGGGGAGCTAAGACATTCCCATGGGTGTAAACTGAAAAGGAAGCATTACAGAGGCCCTTCTATTTATCTCTGCTTTGAAAAAAAATACTCTTTTTTAGGTTAAAGGAAAATACTGGATTTTGTGTTTCTAATGAATTCAAAGACGCTATGTATGGTCTTCTTAAGTTACGATGCAAGGTCTCTAACTAAATTGAAAAACACTTTAAAAGTTTAACGGTGAAGTATTTATGGAAGAAAGACAGATTGAGCAGTTTAGTGGATCGAAATGCTTTCTAGACATGGCTGAAATTGTGCTCAGTAACTACTCTGTGTGGAGATTTAATTTTGTTAGGAATGTTTGGGTTTGCAATGTTTTTCTTGTGTTTAAATTCTATTTACAAGTTGTTCATCCTCATAAAAAATTATGCTGTCTCTGTAAACACAAGCTAGATACAGCAATAAGGCTATGGAGAAGGTTGGGTACTCAGCCCATGTTCCCCAATTTCATGTGTTCATAATAATGTAGCACATATAGAATGAGAAAGTAAGGATGAATGCATGTTCTCCTGTATATAATATAATTTGGCTGTCCCCTTATTTATTTCATATCTGTGGTGGATTAACCAATGCTCAGTTTATTATATCCAGCTGAACTGAGCCAGCATGATGCCGGGTGCTGGATATGGAAGGCCTCCCTGGAGATGGTTGCCAACTTCAACTTCTTCTTTTGAGAAGTGGGGTGAAGAGGGCACTCTACTGCATCTCCTGGAGACAGTTTTCCTGATATAGACTCAGCTGTTCTACTCTTCAGGCTTTGCATCCTTACTGCTCCTGGGAATTGTTCCTCTCCTTGGGGAGCTCTGGATCTTACTTTGAGCATCGTTTCTGGGCTTCACTGCAGATTCGTCAGTCAGCCAGGTACCACAGGTCCTTTAGTTCATGGACACAGAGTTTCTAGCTTCCACCACTGACATCTGGGCCTTCCCAGTGCAGATCCTTGATACACATTTGCTCTAGGTCTCCATCTGGTTATATGGAGGATGTCGCTGTGGGATCCAGGGCCTCAGCTCACTTTTTTGGGTCTCACGTACAAGGGCAGATACCTTGCACTCCACTGCACTTGATTTTTGGGTGAATATTACTAAATAATCCTGGAAATTATGTGCCTTGTATAAAATCTATTCCCTTCCAAACCAGTACTACGACAATATCCCTAACCCTTCTCCATATCTAGCCTCAAACCTCTCTTATATCCCATGCCCCCACTTTACCTTGTTCTTCAAATATTTCTGAGATGTTTTATATTAAACTCAAAGCATAGATCTTCCTTTCATCCCACTCCTGATGCCTTCCTGAGCACCTTGTGTTCTGAGATTCTGAAGCAGAATCAGAGCCCATATAAGTCAACCTTATGTCAAATATCAAAAAACCCCAGTACAACCCCAGAACATCCAGTTTCTCATGCTAGCTGTCAGGGTATTCTTTCTTTGTTTTACTAAACTCCAGGAGCAATATATTATGAGTGAAAGGTGATACTTTCTATGACGATGATTTCTGTGGTGTGTCCACTCGATTAAGCAGAACAATGCTCTCGATCAACAAAGCACAGTTGAAGGCAACTCTGTGAGGTGTTCTCAGAGATAACTGGCTTGCTGGCCAGCAAAGTGATGGGGAAGGACCCATCCTAACTGAGAATAGTGCCCTCCAATAGGCTTGTAGCTTGGCTAGAATAAAAGAGAAAGATGGAGTGTGTCAGAAGAATTCTGTCAGCCTTGAGTCAATGAATCTTTATCTGCTGTTGCCTGTGGACAGCAGCTTCCGACTTCTTTAGCCTCCCAGCACGGATGTAGAACCGAGCCTCTCGTAGAGCCTCCAGGACTCTGGGCTTGGCCTCTTGCTGTGTTTGATTCTCCTGTCACTGTGGTGCTCAGCTTCTTCAATCTCTCCTGGGTCTTCCGGTTCTCAGCATATAAATGTCTGTTATAGACTTACCTACTGTGATCCTGGGAGTCCAGCTAGTAAATCCCCTTACATAATTTCATCAGTTCTCTTCTCCTAAGTAACCCTGACTCAGGAACTGTCCTTCTACTTGCTTTTGTTGTGTGATATTATATGTGCATATTGATCAGGAATAACAGATACTCTCATGAAATCTAAAAATTGTGCTAAGTGATTAAGATATGTGTTGTTGTGAGATTATTTTGTGTGTATTTAAAATATGCTAACTTTAATCTTCAAAGTAACATCATGTATGCTATACATGCAAAAATAAATTTCGGAATAAAAATTTGCATATGATAACATATTAATTTGGTTCTAATAAATAATTAATAAACAGAGGTTAAAAAGATAGCTCTCAAACATATACAAAAGTGTATCTTAAGCTGTACCCAGCATCCATACTGCACCTTCAGTGCTCACTAGAAGTACTTAGATCCACATTCATCAATGTTCAATATTTAAGATGATACCTGAGAAAAACTGTGGTACTACTGAAACTGACTTATTGATGCTTCCTTGAGGTTCAATTTCAAGTTATTTCAACATAATTAAGCAGTGCCTCCGCATGCATGTTTCTTCCCCATTCACAAATCCAGAGACTATGATGGTACTCTATTTTATTCCCCATGGAGAAAAAATGATCTTGATTAAATTCATAGAATGAAATCACTGCCCTGAGCAAAGGCACTTGGTTAATTTCTAATAGGATGGGCAGCTAACTTCTTAGCTACTCAGATGATTCTTAGAGGTTATCTGTCCCTTACATTTTCTGTGATATTGCCTCTGTACTGGGACATTAAATGGCATGTGATCCTTTAAAAATTAACATGGCATTTCATTTTTTTTTTTTTTGCTTTTGTTTATATATTAGCTCATTTTTTCCTCAGGCACTGTATAGATGCATATTAATAAAATTAAATTGTAAAAGTCTTCTTTCATGGGTTTTTCATTCTAAAAGGATAGGAGACACTCTTTTAAGAGGTGGGGGATACATGGCATACCTATAAGTGAACTGCATAGCTGGGTAGAGAGTGATGCACAGTACTGGTAAAAGAAAAAGTGAGAAAGATAAAGAGAAATTGGGGTGTTCTGGTGGAAAAACTGAAGCCATACTGTGGTCAAGGCAAGCTTTGTGAAGACAGCAGCAGACACAGATGCTTGGTGGAGAGGAAACAGGGCTACTGTTGGAATTGTGGAGTCGGCTTCTGCTATATATAGCTATAAAAAAGGGTGTGATCACCCAGAAATGATGCCAAAAATAAAACAAGGGCTCTAGTGTTTATTTGTTCTCTTGAGCTCAAGGATAGTTTCATGGGAAGAATAATTTCATGATGAGTGTAAAATTCTTCAGAATCATTGCAAATAAGAAAATAAAAGAGAAATCAAAGAGTTTGGCCTATTTCAGGGTTGTCAGTCTGAAGGAACCCAAATAATTGACATGTTTTTGTTCAATAACAATTGTTACATTCGGATGCTGGAGTAAATAAAAAAATGCACTGCAGTAGCTGATGAGATGGGCTTGAGTAGACAAGAGATCTGCACCAATGGAGTTGTGGCCTTCGACAGCCAAACCTCAGCTGGACTTCAGTCAAGAGTCAGAAAAAGAGTGTACGCAAGTTGGCTCAAATAGCTAGAGATGATGGTGAGAGTGTGTGGAAGCCTTTTGAAAACTGGTTCTTCTGCAAGTCTGAGAGAGGATTTAGCAATTAGCTGACAGTAGTGGAAGAGGACACAGTGGAAGACTGATCAGGATCTGATAGTGCAAGTGTCATGCCGGAGTCTAAGGACCATGAATCGGTTTTTACCACGTTTTAACAGTGGAGAGAATGGAAAGGCCTTGAGAGTCACTGTTTAAACTGGAAAATGAAAGAGAGAAAAGCCTGAGGATTCAGCGATGACAAAAAATTTAATAATATTCTATAGTTGTGTCGTACCCTGGCCGCAGTCAGAGAAGAAGTCACGTGGTGAAACAGAAGGGGAAAATACATGTGCCAGAAACAGACATTATGGGCAACCAGTGCATTCCCAAGGGCAAGCCTAGGAGCCATTGCCAAAAGGATTAAGGGACAAAATTCTAGTGGATAATTGTGTAGAAATAAGGTCAAAGTACGGTTAGGACAGGACCTAATGAAAATCATGTAGCAGCATATTAAAATCATGAGCTATGGAAGGAGCAGTTTCAGTAATGAACATTAATGCAGATGCTAAAAATTTAGAGGAATAAGCCCTAAAACCTACATAGCACATCTGCAGATAAACACTACAAGGATGGATACTGGAATCCATAGACTGGCAATGAGATTTTTTTTTTTTGTCTTTTTGAGACAGGGTCTCGCTCTACAGCTCAGGCTGGCCTTGAGCTCAGTTTTGTAGCCCAGGCTGGTCTCGAACTCTCACCAATCCTCCTGCCTCAGCCTCCCGAGTGCTGGGATTACAGGCGTGTGCCACCACACCTGGCTGCAATGAGATGTTAGTTGAAGTAACAAATATTCCATCCTAAAAGATAGTTCCTCAGAAAGGCATGAGAGAATGAAGCATACAGTAGTATAAGTTCAACATTTTCTAATAACTGGAGCTACCCAATCACCTGAACTTAATGAATTCTTCAATTCGGTAAATAAAAGTGAGAATAAAGTAAGCATAACAAAAAATGCATATTCAATAAAATTTTTGACAGATTTTATAGAATGAAAAGAGTTGAACAAGGTGTCTCCTGTTTGGGACGCCCTGAGTCTGAAATCTTTCTTCCATGTGGAGATGTCCAGGGCACAGCCTGGAGATACGTCTGGAGCTTTAATGAAGTGATGCAGTATTAGGCGTGGCTAGTGGTAACTGAACCTATTTAACCCTACAGAAAACCATTTTTAATTAAACATGAAGTTTGAGACCAACTCATAGCAAGTTGTGCCAATAAATGTGTCAAAGTATTTCTTTATGTTAAAAAGTTTGTGGGGCAGGGGGGTGTCACTCATGTAAAGGTAGCTGGGGGTAGCAGAAACAGTTGTAATGCAATAACACTTACTTAGAACAATGAAATCAAGGTAGATTGATACATAGACCTATTAAAAATAGTGTCCTTCAGAACAAATGAGGAAAAGGTTTAAGCTTTTTAGAATAACATTGTTCAAAATAGAATCCAAAGTAGCTAGAAATGTATAGGCAATGACATGGATAATCTATGTAACGGGCTTTAAAAAGGATGAGTCTGCTCCCTGCCTATTCCTTCCCATCTTTCTCATCAGCACGGCCTCGTGATTCAAAGAACCAGAGACGCCCTGTGGTAGGAAACCCCGCAGTGCTGAGACCGGCCTCTCTTGTCATTGCTTCCTGAGCTCCCTCTAGACTTTTGGAATTTCAAATTACCTCAGGAACATCCCAGGAGCACAACGAGGTGGAAGATTCTCCTTGTTACATTTGTCCCCTTACTGCTGGACACATTTATGCATGCACAGATGGCCTTTGATGGACAATGACTTGACTTAGTAAGTTCCATTTTTATGATGGTGTAAATGCAACAAGTATTCAAAAGAAGCAGCACTCAGAGCCTGGAATTTCGATCCTTCCCCAGCTCTCTCTAGTTATGGGACAGCAATAGCAAGCCACAGCTTCTAGTGAGTCAAAGCTGTCACGGGAAAACAACTGACATCGCACAACATCAGCTGTGACTACGCTGTGACATTCAGCAGATCACGTGTATTCAATGTAGTTTGACTACTGTTAGTTTTGAATTGTGATGGGTTTACTGTAAAATAAAAACCATTGTTAGGGCTGGCCAAATAGCTCAGTGGATTGAAGCATGAGCAATTAATCCAGGTTTTGATCTCAGGGCCTGCCATGCCAGCCCCATTCCCTGGGGTGCACTGAGACAGCAATGGAGACTGGATGTGGTGGCACATACCTGTAATCCCAGCTCTTGGGAGGCTGTAAACAGGGGGATCACTATGAGCCCAATCTGGTAGTGAGAAGCTGAACACCCTGTAGACCCTTTCCTGAAATACAAAAAAAAAAAAAAAAAAAAAAAAAAAAAAAAAAAAAAAAAAAAAAAAAAAAAAAAAAAAAAAAAAAAAAAAAAAAAAAAAAAAAAAAAAAAAAAAAGCCCCTTATAAATCAAAGAACATATATCTGTTTGTATATGTGTGTATTACATTTTTAACAGTATAGAACTAGTAAAGGCAGATAATTCATTTCAATAAAATGTGTTAAATTTAAAGTTGAGCACACTACTTGATGCATAATGGACAAGCAATAAAAGTTTTGAATAAAAAATATCTGAATAGTTTCCATAGTATGACTGCTCAGCTAAAATAACAGTCAGTAGTGCTTTACAGCAGTGTAGTGTCAAGAGTGGCCACTTTATGCTATGAGTATTCTAATAAGTCTAATGCTATCTGAATCAACTTTCCTGATTCAACTGGGTAATGAATGTCCACATGTGCATGACTAGGCAAGATCAGGGGGAAAACGAGGAGGGCATTGAGTATATCATCTGCTGTTACAGTAATTATGACCCAACACATGTACACCTGAGGTTGTTGATGTATTGGAGGGCTGCCTTAGTCTTTTCCTTCACAGTACATTTTTATTCCTTTGTAAATCCCAGTAGAGTACATATTTTTAGATTGATTTAAAATTCCCAGCACACTGATTTTACAAATCAGAAATTCAAGATTGACTTGGAAGAGTTGTTATGTGTAAAGGGCCATGGTATTAATAAACTATAAATGCCTAATTTTTAGTTATACTTAGAGATTCCAGATTCCACAAGATGCTCATACAGTGCATGAAATTTGGAATGAAATAGACCTAATTTATAATAATTTAATATTCTCGCTTTTTACAGCCATACATGTGATGATCCTTTCAGATCAAAAATAATACAATAAAAATGTGAATTAAATGTATTTTTTTCTGTTCCAGAATTGATAACCATTTAGAAATTCTGCTCTTAAGAAATAGCATTTTTGAAAAGTTATAGTAATAGTACAGTGAAGGTGAGCAAACATCCATGATTTAAGCGCAATTTCCTGCTAAAGATTCATCTTCCCATTGCCTGTATATTACATGACTATCAATATTCTGAACCAGATAATAAAGATGCTAGAGCCTGAGAGCTTCACTGAAGCTATATTATGGAAAATATGCACTGACCTATGATACTGAGTCGTGAAAATATATGAATCTATATATGAAAAGTAACTTTGTTTACAGAAAATACGTCAGACTTCAATTTATATTTTTGATGACAAGACTATACTTCAATGAAGAGCACTTTAAAGTTGTTAGTTTTAAAGATCTTTAGCTATAATTAAGGATGGATGAACATCATCCATCATAGAAACAATGAAATAAATATGTTTTGCTTTTTTTAAAAAATTGAATATACAAAGTGAAGTTTGGTATTTGGTTAGCATTACTTTGATAACTATTTTCAAAATACATGAAAATCCTCTTTAATCATTTTTTTTTTCATTTAACACAGTTTAAGGAAATTTGTTTTGTTTTGTTTTGGGTTTTTTTTGCTATAAATCATTATTCAACCTTCTAAACTTGAAAAATGTAGTATTCAGGGAGATTACTAAAAGTAAGTACATCAAATATTATCTATGTATACTGTTAGAAAAACTAGCTGAGTTCCATTTGCTTCATTCACAAGAGTTTGATAATTTTTTAAGCCATGCTTTAAACTAATGATATTTTCCTGATGGTGAAAGCCAGTTAAGGTATATGGTTATAGGTGAGAGATCCTCAGGGGTGCTCAAGTTTGACAGGTATAAGGGGAATGTTTTTTTTTTCTTTACATTTTAAAATGTGTAGAGACTTCACGGTCTTATGCATGAGTGTGACAATGTGATTAAATACAAGGGAAGATACTCTGCATTTTTTGGGTTTCCATCTTTAATAAAATGAAAATGACAAAGGTTGCTACCTGGTGAAATGTTGTCAACCTTGTGCACTTCTGTAAGTCCTTAAACTTGATAAGCATGAAGAGAAGAAAAGAATATGTCAGTAATGAAATACGTTTCAAACTTTGGGAATGAAGGTGAATTGCCTGGTTTGAATGTACAGACATCTTGTTTGACTAGAAATGATCACGTCCCCATTTCTTGTCAAACACGTTCGTGTCTTGCTGTCAGAAAAGCTGCTCCATTTCTGGTATTTCAGTACCAGTCTTTTGCTATTACAAAACCAATGCCTTCGGCTGTCAAGACTTTACAGTGTCAATTGGCAGGCTTATCTGCCCTCAGCAGGATTAGACAGAAATTTTTCTCATTCAGAGGCTGCTCCTGTGGAAGACAGCAGCAGCCCCAGGGAACTGGAGTACATTAGCTTCAAAGGACCTGTCTGCCTCCCTTCTGACACCACACTCTGCATAGCACCTTCCCATCCCTGCTCCCTGCGTGGTTTCCTCTGGATCTTCACTGTGTATTCTTAGCACTGCATGCAAGCCTTAGCTATTTCTAAGCTATGTTAACATGGATTTACATTTGTTCAAGGAAAAGCTATAGATTATCATTCAGTTGGCTCAAACTTTTCTACCAAGGGACATAAATGCAGTGGGAAAAGTTCAAAGGCAATTGGCCTAAAACACAATTAATATTTTATATATATATATATATATATATATATATATATATATATATATACTTTTTTTAAAGTGTCATGAATTATAATCCCAGTGAGCATCTATTATTTACAGCACAGGGTGGTGATAAGAATAAGTGACGGTGCTTTAGATATTTGCTAAAATTGTCTTCAGCTTTGTAGTAATGCCACTTCTGTTGCATGAGAAAGCATGCAAACTGCTGTAAGGGTTCCACATTCATGGTCTTCATTTTGTCCTCATGACCCTTAGTCCTCGTCGCTTTCCTCCCAAAAGACCAGCCATTGCCCACCAGCTTTCTGGAAGTCTAAAATGTGCTTGGGGGCACGGATGTGCTTCTTTTCCTCAGAAGACCACATTTCTTAGTATTTATGTGCCTCTAAAGTTTTATCAAGTACGTTATAATCTATTCACCACATATTTTATGACTCCATAAAATCTGCAAATATCTCTATTCAGAAAATCCCAACTCTCTCGTTAGCATGGGGAAATAGCTTGCGACATTGAAAATCGTCAGCGACCATGGCTGAGAGTGATGTTTCTTTTTCTTATGTATTTATTTTTGTGGAGATGAAAATGAAGTCTATAGAGAACATTTCTTTAATTCTCATTTTTATGATGCCGCATTGATAAATTAAAGCATTTGCTTTGTTTATTTGACTGGGTTTGCTATCAGCGCAAAGTTTTATTTATTTTTTTGTTGTATTTCTTTTTGTGCCACTATGCTTTCAGAGGGAAACCGCGTGAGGGATAAGTGACTTGTTTTGCTATGTTATTTAGTGTCTTGGCAAGAAACAATACAGTGGGCTCTTTCCTTTTGTAGATAAATTTTAAGTGGCTTTTTAAAGCCCTAGCCATAAAATGCGTTTCGTGGAATGATTATCATCGAAACTTCTATGATGAAAAATCCTATATTTCTTTCAGCCAGAAGAAATAAACGACGGTACTTTTAAATGAAAACACAATTTTCGTGGCAAAAAATATATCACAATATATGGCTTTACAGCTTCACATAAATGAAAACCTAGCAACTGCTTAATTCAGCCAATAAAAATAACTATCCTGCATAATTGTTCTTTAACACTCATTTATTTCTCACAAGAGCCCACCAAAACGCACCACACGGACCTGTGGCCCTGTTTCCTATCCTAGAGGTTTACCTCACACCCACAGGCTTGGTGATTACTAACAGCCTTACACTCCTACACATTTGTACTTCTGCTCGCGAAAACACAGTTGACTACCTTGGGCTTTTCTCATAGGAATTGTTTTTCCAATTGTATATTTGCTTAGTTATTGCCTTCCTCTGGCAAATTCTTTCACATCTAAGTTAAGCTGCAAGGTCAAAATCAAACAGACCCTAAGCCCTTTGTTTAGGGTTTGTTATGAAGTTCTCCTGTCCCTGCACCACCTAATACAGGTCCAGTCATGTACAGGAAACAGGCCGTGTTTAGCTTTACTAGGTAGTGAGAATTTGATCCACTTTTGAAAGTTGTGCACCCTGTGTGGATGTAGGACAATAGACTATGTTTCTTCTCACAGAGCTTATTTCAAGCAATGACTGTGTATGAAGTGGAAGTGGAAAGCCAACTCTTTTTCCCTTAAAAACGTTGGCAAAGACTTAAGGGAAAAACCATTATTCTTCCCACCACAAATATCAACTCATAATTTACAACATGCAAAGTACTGACAGAACAGCAATACCTTAAACAAAAATGTTTATGAGCTCCAAAATGCATTTCATCCTTCAATACAGTCTCATGGATGTTTTTTCTTCCTACTATATGTGTGTACATGTTTATGCTTATCAGTAAGCAAAACAATGATATTAGACATATGCTCAGGGTAAATTACTTCTTCCTGACCATAATAGGCACAGAACATGTAATCAATATTTAAAAAACAATGATTTTAAGCTCAGGAGTTAGGCTGACCTTTATATTGTTAGATAAACTCTCAAAAATATCATTTGCCTAACTAGGAAATGGGGCAGTGGGAATTAATGATTCATTAAATGTTCAGAAATCTTCATTCCACAGCTATGTCATTTGTGTCCTAGATATACTGGAAATTTTTTTCTGTTCTGGTTAAAATACATCAAGAAATACACCTCAAATAAATTGGGTGGTTTCTATTTTTTAATTTTATTTATCTAAATTTTCTGTGCCTGAATATATACAAGTTGTTATTTAAAAATTAAATATTTATTGTAAAATATATATACTGCTTAGATTGTTTCTATTTATGTTTATTGACACTCATTGCTTTTATTTTGTATCATTCTAACTTGTGCTCTTTAAAAATAAATAGTGAAACAAAATATTATCTTCACGTGTGAGAGTACAAAGATTTATAAAGAATGCATAATTTTAATATTATCACAGAAACTCATTTATTCTCATTATGATATAGTGAATGTTTTTCCCAAGCATGATTCTCAAAATACAGAAGCAACTTGTTCTCAGATATTTAATGCCTAAATGGTTTTTTTTTTTTCCCTCAGAAATTATATTGGTTGAAACTGACCTTTTTTCTAATAGCAGTATGGCTTTACTTACATATCATGGCATTAAAAATTATGCATGCCTGAACAACATCGTATCCCAATTGAGTCATATCAATGTAAATAAAAATGCAAAGAGGCATAGTGGATGATATTGCCCAAAAATTGGTGCTTAGGGTATAATACGGAGACTCACACTGCACAGATGCTCAGCAGAAATGAGATCTGCACCTCAATTGAGCAAGTGCATTACCTGTTTTATTGCTCTGCCTATGTACAGCAGGCAAGGGTACGGAGACGGTGACCTTGAGTGAAAAATTTAGAGAGAAGAAATATCACTGCCCAAGCACATTCAGTTTTCCAAGAAGTAATAATTATACAACAAAATCTTAAAATGCAGCAAAGACAATAATATCTAATACACAGCTCTAAGGTGCCACCTGCATATGCATAATTTTAATACTGGTAATAAGGAAGACATAAGATATTTTATATCTTCAGTGAAAATGAAAGTTCACAGAATGAGTCAGTCCTGACAACTTTTGTGCATTGGTTCTTGTCTGCTAATAGATATATTATCTGCAATTGGATAGTTGATATGGAGCTTTTACTCCAGCACAGACCCACCATGCGATTTCATTGTAAGAAGTTTAAAACAAGTTGTTTTTCCTGAGTGTGGATTACACAAGTGAGTGTATGTTATACGTATTTAATGTTCTTCATTTTTACCCATGCACAATGTACTTTGAAAGTAAGAGAAAGTGTTAAAATATAATAAAAACAAAAGACTTGGCAACCCCTTTAGGTCTCATTCTATCCCTTTCTCAGACAGAAGGTTTCTTTCCCCCAGTAAATACATTCTGCTGTAAAAATAGATAGATAGATAGATTGATAGATAGATAGATAGATAGATAGATAGATAGATAGATAGATAGATGAACAAAAAAAGGACAAAGTTCATTTTCAATAAAATTTGACCATCAACATGGAAAAGCAAAACAAAATAAACCAAAATATGACTGATATTTCTTTTTTTTTTTTTTTTGACTGATATTTCTTTTAATCAAAGTTTTTGAATTCCTAAAGCCTTTTACTTTTGCTTGATTTTTCTGAGATGGGGTCTTGCTATGCAGTTTCGGATGGCCTTGAGCTCACTTTGTAGAGCAGGCTGATACTACTGACTCGGGCTCCTCAGTACTGGGGCTACTGTTACTATTTCAGCTGGAACTTCCATTTAGTAAAAGTTTCTGGAGAAATTATACCACGGAATGTTTTATAAGTAAAAACAATTTCTGAAATTATCACTAATACACATAGCCAATAATTTTCTGTCTGCTACTAATAAAAATGTTAATGATCTTATATTTTCCAGAGCAAAGACAAGAACTTCTGCTTCTCCAGCATAAAATGGATTCTTCCTTCACATAGGAAAATAAAGACCACAGCAGTGAAGGAGAGTCTCAGAAGTTACCCTAGAGTTGTCAAAAACAAAGTAATATGAAACAAGAAAAAGAGTACAGAATTTCAAAACAAGAGTAGGAAATTAAAAATGATGATTATGTTACATATTATTATCATCAAATGTGTTGCACATATTACCAGCTATAAGCATGCAAGTGTGGTCAAACAATTACACATTAACTTTTCCTCTCAATAAGCCCTATGATTTTCTTGACCTTTTAAAAAATATTTTTAATAATTTGTTATTTAAGAAAGTATAAAAATAACACATAAGACCTTAGAAGAGATACACATTTAAAATAAAGGAGAGGAAACTATTAAACAGTGATTGTATCAACACATTGCTATCTTCAGTGTAGTTGTTCAGATTACATATCTTAGATACAGATACATGCAAAAATTGGTCAAAGTAAAAATTTTAAGCATCAAATGCTACCTTAAAAAACCTTATAGCAATTAGTAGAATAATCATCTTTGCTATCTCATGCATAATTTATGTTTACTCTTTCCTTTTTTTACCCTATCTTTTCTTCTTTTCCTCATCTCAATTTTTTATTTCCTATGCTCAGTTGCTTTCCATGTTAATATATCCATTGTACTTTTCAGATTTTTACACTAGGGAGACAATAAGATATTTACATATACATTCTGATTTATTTCACATAGGAGCACGGCCTGTAGTTGCACCCATTTACCTGTAAAAGACTCACTTTTCTCTTTTTTATAGCTGAGTAATGCTCTAATGTTTAAAGCTACAACATCATTTTATTTTTTATGTGTTTGATATAGATTCTCACTATGCAACGCAGACTCAGCACTGGAATTATAGGCAGATGACCACGCCCTGCCTTGTTGGCTGGCTCAGTATGCCTGAGGATGGGGCCAGAGTGACATGTGATGCTGGGGATTGAACCCTAGTCCCTGCACTTGCCTTAGCAGGCACTTGGGCCACTGGACTATCTCACTGCCCTACTATATTTTTATCCTTTCCAATGTTGATGGTCATTTGGGTAGTTTCCAAGATTTAGCTATGACAAATTTTGCCATTTTAAATGTGTTTGCACATATATCTCTGGTATGGTCTTTTCTGTTTTTCTGGAAAAGGACCCAGAAGGGGAATAAGTGGGCTGAATGAGACTTCTAATGCTAGATTTCTGAGGAATCTCTGCACTGATTTGCACAGAGGTCATTCCTAAAGGCTGTACACTCCACCCACAGTGTGGAGGTTCTGTTTTCCCACAGCATCTGCAAGATTTGCTATTAGTTGATTTTTTTTTTTTTTTTTTATGGTAGCCATTCTTTCCGGGTGAAACAGAATCTCAATGTTGCTTTACTTTGCATTTCTTGAATGACCAGTGCTGTGGAATATTTTTGTCGTGTATGCATTGGACAATTATAGTTCTTCCTCTAAGAAATGTATATTCTACTATGCAGTATAATTTCAAGTCAAGGATTGTAATGCCTCCTGTTTTGCCTTGGTTGCCCAGGATTACTTTTCCTATCTATTATGGTTCCAAATGTGTTTTGAGAATATTGTCTCTAGATCCTTGGGTAGACTGATGATATTTTCTTAGGGATTGCACTAAATCTGTATAGCAATTTTGGGACTATGACCATTTTCACAATGATTCTTTTAACTCATGCATTGAGACCATTTACATTGGTGGTTATAATTGGCATACATTGGTTTATATTTGTTATGTTATCTTCTTGCTGTTGGTTCCCTATTTTTCATGTACCTAATTGATTTCCCTGTTTGGTGCTTTTTTTGTGCCGTTGGTCTTGAATTGTGGGTGGTCATTTTGAACTCTTTTTTCAATAGCTTTCAATTCTCTTTGTAGTGGTGGTTTCATGGTCATGAATTTCTTTAGCTGTTCTTTGTCAAAGAAGTATCTTATCTATTCATTAAATTCAAAAGAAAGTTTTCCAAGGTATAACAATCTGGCCTGAAACTTTTAGATTTTTTTTTAGGATTTGAAATATTTCATTCCAAGCTCTTCTTGACTTGATAGTTTGTGTTGAGAAATCTTCTGTGTTTCTGATGGGCTGTCCTTTAAATGTGATGTTTCTTTTCTCTAACAGCTTTTATATGTTATTTTTGTGCTGAAGTTCTTGATCCTTATCTATCTAGTATGAGTTTATTTTCATTAATGCTACTTGGTATTCTATATTCTTCACTTATATGTATTGTCATATTTTCCCCATGGCTGAAATTTTCTGCTATTAACTTCTTCAAATGGTCTTTTTATGCTATATACATTAACTCCTTTTTTACTGACACTTATCAATCTTATAATGTTCATCTCTGTGTCATCTTGTGGTTGTTTAATTGCTATTTCCTGATCCGGGTTGCTTTTAAGAGACCCTTCCTTTCCTGGTTGCTACCGGCAATTATGTCGTCAAGGACTGACAGTCTATCTTTTTTTGTTGTTTTCCCTGTACTTGGGCAGGGTCCATAGAGTCTACAGGATTTCACTATGTAAATCAGACTCACAGTGATCCTCTTGTTTTCAACCTCCCAAATGCTGGGCTTACAGATACGTGCCCGAATACACAGTCTCAATCACTGTCTCAGTGTGCCCCATGGGCAGGGGTCAGGGCTACATGCCGCAGAACAAATCCTGGCTGCTGAGTTCTGCCTACGCAGGTACTTTAGTCTGCTGAGCTCTCAGATCAGCCTTTGAAAGTCTATCGTCAGTATCATTCAGATGCTTTTTTCTAGTTTTTAATTTCTGGGATAACTATTTGAATCTATTTCATGCATTCCATATCTTTCTGAAATTGTTCACCCAAACTTTCCACCATTTTTCTGTGTTCCTTTATTTTTTTTTTTAATCAGAGGCTTCAGATATGCTCAGTAATCCTTTCATTATAGTTATCATTTTTCTTTTCTTTTTTACCTGAGAGATTATTTCTGGTCTGATATCCTCTATGCCCATCTGTAGCTTTTTCTTTACTTCAGTTGCAATTATTTCAAAGATTTCAGGTGTGTGATTTCCAATTTCTTTATTTGTTCTTGGTGACATGGGGGCCCAAGACTGCATATTCCTTCTTTGTTTTGTCATTTTCTGTTTCAGAAAGAACTCTTACTTTGATTGCTGTGGTAATTTTGTGAAATTTGTTAGTAGGCAGCTATATCACTACTCTCAGAGCCACATAGGAAGAGTCCATTCTCCAGGCTTATCTGTTTTGCAGATTCTTGGATCATTTGTCCTGCTTTCAAGCCTTCTCCATTAACTGAGAGCACAATTTGGTTTCCCTTTGGCACAGTGCCCCATCTCTTGGTGTAGGGCATCAGCGTGACTGTTTCCCCATAGTACTACCCAAGGAAGTACAGGTGATTTAAACAAACCTGTTATTCTAGCTACAGTAGTACAACTATAGATAATGATATTATCAAGGAAAATTTAGAAATTGCCAAATTTTGTAACTAGTGGTTTTGTACTTTAAATCATTGGAACAAAAACTATAACTATATAATAAGATAAACTTTTGAATTTGTATGCAAGATATTTCCCATTATTAGAGTGGATTTATCTTATGTCCCTGTCCATTTGCCAGGTTTTAGGAGTTTCACTTCCTTTTTTTTTTTTTTTTTTTTGAGACGGGGTTTCACTATGCAATTAAGGCTGGCCTTGAGCTCACTTTTGTAGCCCAGGCTGGTCTCGAACTCGCACCAATCCTCCTGCCTCAGCCTCCCAAGTGCTGGGATTACAGGTGTGAGCCACCACACCCGGCTAGTTTCACTACTTATAGCCTGATGTGACTGGCACTTAGATTCCTCTGACTAAGCTAGTTATCCACGGATTCAAGCACCTCCATACCACTCTCTGTTGAAGGAAAGGCTACATACCTAGACTCATCCAAGGAGTCTAGTCCTGCATGTTTCCTCACACTTCCATGCCAGTCCCTACTGGAATTTTCCAGATATTTCTTCTTTCTGCATAAAAAAAACCCCATAAATTTTCTCCTAGTTGTAGGGATGCCTTCTGTATTTTCATCATAGCATAAATAGTGTTGAATTTATTCTTTGACTCTAAGGGCTCAGTTTTGACTAATGGTAAACTTGTTGAAGTAATCTTTAGTTCAAAAACAACCAATGCTTATGAGGAAACATGGGGGAAAAAAAAGGCATTCTACACTGTTGCTGACACTATAGACTGTAGTGACTGTCACAGGAATCACTATAAAGATTTCTAGTAAAACTAAAACAATAAAAATTTTATTTGACTCATCTCTACCTCTTCTTTGCATTTTCTAGAAAAAGTTACAGTCATCAGACTGCAATAATAAATACACACCTAGGTATATAGGAGCAAAATTTACAGAAGTAAATTGTGCACATATCCTACCCTATCAAGTGTTCATCAGTAGATGAATGGATAAAGAAATTCTTTATATACACAATTGTTTACTACTCAGCCTTAAAGAGAGACATTTTTTCATCTGTTGGAAAATGCACAGATCTTGCACACCTTAGGTTATATGAATTAAATCAGATACAAAAAGTTAAATATCACATGGTTTCTTTCACACGACAAAGCTAAAATGTAAATAATTAAAAAGTAAAATAAAAGAGTTGATAGAAAACGGGAAGGTAGATTTCAAGAGTGTTGTCTGGGAAGGAAAGGAGGAGGGACGAGGAGGAAAGGGGCCATAAAATGAGTAAGACACATTATACAAACCTAAAAATTCCCCAAATAGCTTCCTATTATAAATGTATATACTGCTTTCTAAAAAGTAATTTTAAAAAAATATTCTATTTTATAAGAAGATTTTTCTTTATAAGTAGCTACTTTCAGAGTATTACTGCAATAATATAGAAATGAATGATGACAGTCTTTATTAGGAGGATTCACTTAAGGGGTAAAAGACTAGCTTTTTTTTTGTATTTTTGAGACAGGGTCTTTCTATGCAGGTCAGGCTGGCCTTGAGCTTACATTTGTAACCTAGACTGTTTTCGAACTCACATTGATCCTCCTGCCTCAGCCTCCCAATTGCTGGGACTGAAGGCATGTGCCACCACACCCAGCCTATAATTTTTTTTAAAGCATTTGGGACAGGGAATACAGGGTCTACAGTGTCTCACTATGTACAGCAGGACTTGTAGCAATTCTCCTGTTTTCAGCCTTCGCAAGTGCTGGGATTACAAGCACAGGTCTCCATGCCCAGTCTACATCGCTGGCTCAGCATGCCCTGTGGGTGGAGCCTGCACAGCACGCCAGGGATCAAACACTAGTCACTGCACTCTGCCTAAGCAGGGCCTTTAGTCCACTGAGCTATCTGGCTGACCTGTAAAGGGTGAGAAGGATTTTATTTTAAGCTGGCTCAGGCTGCCTTAAGGGCAGCGCTCATTGTCCATGTGGAGGTGGGGATCAAACCCCAGTCCCTTGTGCTGATTGAATGGCCTGTCCAGGAGCTTAAACCACGGCACTCACCTGCTAGACCCAGCATAATCTTTTGTGTATGTGTGTGTGGGCCTGGGGTTCCAACTCATGACCTTGCACTTGCCAGTCAGGCAATTGTGCCACAGAGCTATCTCCCCAGCCCCTCTAGTATAATCTTAACAGTGAAAAAAAAAATATACAAAAATATCATCAATTTTGAAGGGAAATGATGTAGAATTGTAGAGTGGTCCTAGGAAATATAACTGAATAGAAAGTTATGTTTTCAAGAAAAGGATGAAAGAAACTTCTGAGGTGTGTTCCTAACAGTTCCATACAAATCGGAGCAAAGACACTCACACAATTGTATGTAGCATCTTTCATTTTATTTTATTTTATTACCTACATTTTTTTCTTTTGACATTTAAGCATTTTTTGTTACTTTTAACAAGAAATAACAATGTGACAGTTTCAAAATGGGTTAGTAGTACAATATACATTGTATCAACCATCTTTAATTTTAAAAGTAGTGAACTTAGGGCAATTCAAATCCCTGACACCAGAATCTTTCCAAGTCTTACAAAGACATGGAGCTTATTCATGCAATGAAGCCATTTCCAATATAAAGAAATCACTATGCAGCTAAATGCAACATTATAGAATTACAACAAATAAGCAGAAAGTACATGGTGTAATTCCATTCCCCTGAGAACCTATATTCGAGTTTTAAATCTAAAATTAAATTTGCAAACAATGTTAACACACGTATCTATGAAAATAGCATTATTGTCTTAGAGCAAGTAATGATGAATACAGTAAAGGTAATCATAAGAAGTTAATTTCTGAGCATCTTTAGTTGCAAGAACATAGCCTATTGGGACTCAGTGCACTAAAGCGCCTGCTTACACAAGCTTAGCAAAGCTCAGGGACTGAGGTTCAATATCAGGCACCACATGCCATTCCATCCTCACCCCCAGGGCAGCCTGGGCCAGCCAGAGTCCAGGTATGGTGGCTCATGCCTTTAATCCCAGTTCTGGGGAGGCTGAAAGCAGGAGAATCACCATGAGTCTGAGTTGCATAGAGACCCTGCAACAAAGAAATACATTTTTTAAAAAAAATCTAGAAAAAAGAAAATAGGATGTGGTTGAAAAAATATGCCTAGGGCTGGTGAAATAGCTCAGAAGACTGACAATGTTTAGACACAAGACTGTGGTTCGATCTCTGGCATGTTGTGCTGATCCCGCCCCAGGACGTGCTAAGAGGGGGACAGACTGGAGGTGGTGCCGTGTGCCTATAATCCCAGCACTTGGGAAGCCTAGAACAGGAGAATCACTATGAGTCTGATCTACGGAATGAGACCTTGTAGACACTGTAGACCCTGTAGGACCGGTAGGCCCAGTCGTAAGTACATTTAAAAATAGAAAAAAAAAAAAAGAAAGAAAGAAAGAAGAAAAACTGTTTCTAGACCTGTAGGTAGATTTACTGACAAACAGGTGATTTCTGGGTACCTAAGTAAAGAGGAGAAGGAGGGAGATAAAGCAAAAGAAGAGGAGGAAAGGTGCTATAAAAGGAGGAGGAAGAATGGAAGAAGGAACTGTAAACAGTGGAGATTGGGAGAGAGAAATGAGGGAAGTGTGGCGAGAAAGAAACAGTGACAGAGAAAGAAATCCGTGAGTGCAGAAAGAAAGGCCAGCGCCTGTTTATTTAGAGAAACCATGATTCCAAAAGCACACTTCTCTGGTTAGAAAATACAGGCTTCGAATTCTCTTCGAAATATTTCAAGTATCCTGTGTTTATTTCTTGTTTTCTACATTGTTTAAATGATTGTAGGGCCAGGAAACAGCTCACAAGTGCCTGACTGGTGTGTGCCCAGCACAGGAGGGAAGAAAAATGGTGAAACCTATTGTGTGTCTTTAAAGGATCAGTTTTACTTGTTGTTTCAGTCCAACATAATTTTCATTGTAATACACAGATCCTGATACACATATTATTTCTGGTCAGTTTTAGCACACCTGACTTGAAATATATCACAATAATTGTTAGTTCAGTAATTGTAACTAGTGACACATTTTGTTGAAATCCCTGAGAATAATTGAAAAATTATACCTGGGAAGGAGAAATTATACTGTTCATTAAATTTAAAATTGGTCATAAAACATCTTTGAACATAATGTCTCTATTAAGTTACATGCAAATCAATACTGCTCTGTGTGTGTGTATATGTGTGTGTGTGCATGCATATGCGTGCGTTTGTGCACTTAATATCTGGCCTCAAATTACCTTTTCACTCTAGTCCCTTAGCTTTGCTCTCTCCTAGTGTTCTGATTCTTTCTCATGTCCTTCTCATCCTATTTCTCTTGCACTTGTATCCTAAATACGGGCTGGAGATTTCTTGGCTTTACTTTCACTCCTGGGAGTTTCCTTATGCATAGGGGTGCTCGGCCGGGGCCGCCCCTCCGCTCTCTCAGCATTCAGACCAGGTCTGGTCTCTAAGCAATCTTTCTCATTCTTTATGCCACCATAGTCACACACTACACATGCCATTTCACTACACATGCTGCACCACGTCACTCTCTAGAATTCGTGACAGAACTTTTCCATTCAATCTTTCGTCAGCCATCACTCTACTGACCTCAGCTGGTGCCTCGTGCTCTGGCTGGGGCGGAGACCCTTCTCTCCTCGCGTCCTCAGGACGGCAGATTAATGCCACTAATGCTCTCATTTCTTCTTCTCTCTCTCAACACCTTTCCATGTTCATATTAGCGCCTCTCATTAATGAGACTTACTTTTACACTGACCCTTCACCTTCTTTGCCTAATGAAATGTGGCAGAAGAGCTCGTGTCCATTTTAAACCCATAAGACAAGTGTCTGTATGGATTTTTGTCTTGCTTACAAGTGAGTAATCTAACTCTGTTATAAAAGCTTATAGATGACAGGCAGCTAAAATGCAATTGATCAGAATAGATGCGCACCTCCCCAACTATTCCAACACAAATCATCCTAGACCAATAGTCAACTGATCATCGGACAGATTTTAAAAACATAGCCAAGCGCAACAAAATATCATACATATCTGACAACGGATATATAAAATAAACCCCCACGAACCCTATAAGATTCACTCAGTCAGTCTAAGACACATCCTCTAAACAAATAATGGACACTTTATGCCACTTGAGGTGTTGTGTGGATGAGTCAATTCGAAATATTTTGACAAAGCGTAATTTGTATGTCTATATACCATGATACTTTAGTGTGTTAGTGTTAATTAGATTAGCTGAAGTGTCACAAAATCATACATATCTCAGCTGAAAGTCCTCCCTGAGCTAAAATTTGCAGATATCTTAGCGAACTCACCACTGCCCAAGGGGTTAAGTTCCAAACGATATGTCATAATTGACTATTTTTTATCCTCTCTTTCAATGACCACTACGGTCTATCCATTATTTCTAATGTATTAATACCTACATGGAAATGCTTCAACTCAGTTCTTCTTATACTTCACCTTAAGTCATTCTATACTATGTCCCTAGCCACTAAGTCTAACAGAGAACAAGTAAAAGCTTACACTGTACAATGTTTTACAATGTTCAGAGAAATTCCATTGAGTATTTTATGTAACACTTCTGGCAATTACTTTTTTCTTACTGGGTGGAAGTGTTGCTGGGAAATGAGCCCAAAGGATCAGACATGCCTGGCGACTGCTCTACCACAAAGCGACTTTCTGGTGGCCAATCATCTCACAAAGTGCCCTGCATTGATATTGTTAATTTCATTTGAATTGTACATATTCCTATGTGATGACACTGAGTTCATGAAAAAAATAAGATTATAAGTTCTAGTTTGCAGTTCTTGCCCATGTGCCTCTGCCTGCTAACGTTTCTACCTAGCTCTTCCACCTAAAAATGCTTCAGACAGCCTGGTGTGTTGGCTCACACCTGTAATCCCAGCACTCAGGAGGCTGAGGCAGGAGGATTAGTGCTAGTTTGAGACTAGCCTGGGCTACAGAAGTGAGCTCAAGGCCAGCCTGAATTGCATAGCAAGACTGTGTCTCAAAAAGACAATAAATAAATAAATAAATAAATAAATAAATAAATGCTTCAGACTAATATTCTTTGAGAAGCCTTTCACTTTTGTGTTCAACACCTTATTCCTATTTTAAAGTTGTGTTGTATTATGTAAACATAATTCAAGGCTTTCTTACTCCTTTCAGTTATTCTGTTCACTATCAAGACCTCATTTTCACCATACTAAAATATATTTTCCATTTTAAAACATAACGTACTAAACATTGTTAATATTTCTGTTAAAATGTTGTCACTGAAGTTTCTTTAGCTGAGTAATTTGAGAATTCATTCTGTTTTTAATTCTCAAGTGTAGCATCTCTGTGCTTAGTCTCATATGTTTACCTCAAGTTTTCATCTTCGTTTTTCCTTATGAAAAACATACACTAAAGTGTAATCAATCACGTGTTGATGAATCTGCCTAAAATTCCACATGTAGCACATCATCTTTGCTGGGGTCCCTAACACATGACCAAAGAGTCATTCAGATCCAATTCATTCATAAGAAATTACCACACACTGTGTTGAGAAATTAGTTTTCAAATATAGGGTGAGTCATAAGAAGCTTCAACATTAATCATTAAGATGTCACTGAACACAAAACAGCCTAGATAAGACAGTCTGCAGGCTAAAAAATGGTGAAAACCAAATCCTGAAAGTAAACACAAATTATCGAGGCCTTTTTATAATCTCTCAGTTGGTCACCACTTTCATTTTCTTTTAGCTGAATGAATTATTCTCTTACATATTCAATAGACAGAAGGCTGTGTCATTACAATGATCCCAACTGAGCCATGATCTCACATGAAGCCTGATACATAATATAAGTTGTTTATCTACTCAAGATAAATCCGAGGAGAAAAGGAAGAATTAATTAATATAAAAGATGCATAATTATAAAATCCAGGATTTTGTACTTTATTTCAGGCCAAGTTATCAAGATAAATTCATCCTCCATCACATTCTTGATTCTTTAACTAAAATTTTGTTAGAGTTTCCTTAGTCTATACATGATAACAGTGTCAAAATCAAGATAGACAGAAATATCAACTTCAGAAGCACATAGTTATTACAAAGAAGGCAAATCGCTTTCCACTTCTGGAAGACAGAGGTCCAGGGCAATCACTTTCACACCAGGAAACCTGTGGATCCTCCAAGAAATCATGCTAAGTTACTGGGCTCTAACAGTAGGGAGTTGAGCAGGCAGCAACTCAGACAGACAGATGAGCTGTATGAGAGGACAGTGAGGATTCTGAGTCCTTACATATCCCTGTATTTGTGGTCATTCCTTAGGATCCTTGTAATGAAGTACTGTATTAACCAAAGAAAGACGCTGTTTGACAGCTCCATCAGACAGCTGCACTCCCTCTGTAGTAGATGGTCCTGGCGTGCGCTCACAGTGTACCTACCGCATATTCTCACTCTCTGGTCCTGGGTCAAGAAATCGTGCTATGTGGTTGTCACAGGGCAACTTTGGTCACTAAATCTGCAAACGCTGTCATTTTTAAACCTAAAAATCATCCAGCAGGCAAGTGAGGTCATGTTGGCCTCCACAGGCACTGAGCAGGCTGAGGACTGAGAGGAAGGATAGAGGAATGAGGGTGCAAAGGAGCTGGGGAATTTTCAACCAAAACGATTGTAACAGCAAGTGATTGCTTTTCCCCCCACCCTAGGGCTAACCCACACTTTTACTTAGTTGAAGCTGCATTAAATGATATTGCAGGAGAAGCTAATAGGGTGGAAAATCAGGCAAGCCTATCCTCTTACTGCAGACGTATTTGTTCCTGAAATTTCTTTCATGCAGTGAGTCCTAAGGAACTCAGCTTCAGCCTACCTTTGGCTTGTAATATTATCATTGGTTCACAATATTTCAGACTTTTCAGAAAATGTTTTTCCAGAAAGTTATATACAGGCAATTTTTTAAATAATAAAAAATGTGCTGATTTGAGCCTTTTACAGCTCAACATGGCTTCACTTTTTCTGCCAATTACTCGCCTATATTACAGAATATTAGACTATGTATACATCTAGTTTCTCTTAGTTCAGTGATAAGAGACGTGTACTCATAGTGTTTACAAAAGTTGTCATGCCTGCATCTTGTCCTCTGAGCAACTACTATGGAGACAATATGCATTGTATCAATTATTGGGGCCATCCTAAAAACGTGTTTTGAAACTGTCTCATTGTTATTTCTTATTAAAAGTAATAAAAATGTCTTCCTTGAATAAGGTTGGATTCATGTTTTTTTATATTGGCTGACTTTCTTGTGATATTACGCCCTAACAGGTTATTTCTAGCATTTTCAGAGTGATGTAATGGTATTCATAGCCTCAGAGATTTTTCCAATTAAGTATGTGTTCTTAATACCTTGACTGCTTACAGGAATTCTTCAGAACCAAGACTGTGTATTGGAAAGATCTAGTAGTTAAAAAAAAAAAAAGAAAGAAAAAGAAAACTGACTATTTCAAATAAGGAAGACATGCAAACAGAATCAAGTTCCCTTCGGTATTTTAATATTTGAAAACTGATATACTGAACTTCTTCAGATTTTCCATTTCTTTAATGAGCTTTCTTAATTTGTAAGAGCATTTCATTTGAATGAATGTATTATATTTCTGAACGTATTTGTGATATTTATAATTACATCTTTAATTGTGTCAGAAGGTCTCTGAATTTTTAATTGTAGAAACTTGTTTTTGTCTCACACATGTTCTAATGTCACTTCTGGAAACAATATTAGTGATAGTTATACAAAATGGACAATTTATCACTTGTGATTGCATTACTTAATATTCTTTACATAAATCTGTTGAGGAAGTTTCTGTCACAGTTCACATAAGGCTAATTATAATGTTGAACTAAAATATACATCATGCAAAGACTCTTTTCCTTAAAATGTATTAATAATTAAAAAGTTCCTAATTCTCTATTATATAACTAAAATGCCAGCAGAAAAGTTTAATTTGCAAGTTAAACTTTAACAATATATTTAAAAACATTCACTAATTCCTTTCATAACATTAATATAAATATTAAAGCAAATATAAACATCATAAATATACACGGTTGAAAATTAAAAAAAGAAGCACATATAAAAGATTCACCTTAAGTCCAAATGGAACATTTTTTAAATTTATTGAAAGTAACTTTTAAAGAATTTTGTTTGCTAATACATGCGCTGGTGTATAAGTTTTTAATCCTTATGGGTGTTAATACATTTACCTAAGATATCTTGATCCTTTTCATCCTTTATCCTTTCTCTCACAATCCTAGCATGATTTGATCCTCTTTCATTTTTGAGAAGATCTCTCTCCCATTTCCAGGTATCGACAAGTTGCATTGCTTTTTATTTATTTATACTCCATGTTTCTCATGTGGGAAAGACCATGTGATGTCTAAGCTGCGCATCTCCTCTGTGTCACTTACCCTAATCTTGTGTCTGCTCTCTCCAGACAGGACACAGATTACCCTACTTTATGCAGATTAGTAAGACTACCCCAAGGGAAGGGCATGGCTGGTGGAGCAGAGATGCCTTCTTACTGATGGCTGAACACAGAGAGGGCCACAGCGCCAGACAGGAAAGCAGAGCGACCCAGGGCCCGATGCCAGGGTACTGCTGCAGCACCCACAGGGAAAGACGCACAGACTGTGCAAAAATTGCAACGGCTCCTAACTAAACCAGTGTGGCAACAGCCAAGCAATTAAGGGTTCCAAGATCACTTAGGAGGTCCAGTGCTCATGTGGACGTATTATCTGCAAACAAAATTTAAGTGTATTATTTTTTATAATTATTCAATATATTGTTGAAAGAATATTTTAAATAGTTATGACTGGAATACAATACAAAATGTCTTGAATTCATTTTTACAGTTAACCTGGAATTTGTCCCGAATTACATTTATGCATACATGTATGTGTAAATAATCATTGTAAGCATATCTTTCAATGTATGGAGAGCAAAAGTCAAAATAATAATGTGAAGATTTTCTGAAGCTCTCTGAATTTGTGCACGTCATGAATTTTTATGTAATACCTTCTTGGTACTTGTCATTTTGCTTATTCCATTACTGAAAACACATTTTCTGCTCTATCACTTACATGTTAAATAATCTCTGACTTATATTTGCATAGTTTGTTCCCTTGATGTGCTTTTGCATAAAAACTACAATTTTTCAAATAGGCAAAAATTAAATTCAGAAATAGCATCTGTGACTACACATTTAAGAGCTTTATTAAGACATCAGAAAACATGCTTTCCTTTGCTTTAAAAAGAAAATTGGGAAAAATAGTTTCGCAAGTGTCTTGATATTACTTTAAACTAAAAACCTTGCAAAGTAAAAAACAAAGCAGAAAGAATGACTTTTAAGAATAATTTGAGTCGGGCGTGGTGGTGCACGCCTGTAATCCCAGCACTCAGGAGGCTGAGGCAGGAGGATCCATGTGAGTTTGAGACCAGCCTGGGCTACAAAAGTGAGCTCAAGGCTAGCCTGAACTGCATAGCAAGACCCTGTCTCAAAAAGACAAAAAAAAAAAAAAAGAATGATTTGTAGAATATATGTTGGAGAGCATCGTCTTAGTGTGCTTTTGTTTTTAAGACTCACTGCACAATTTTAAACTGTTTAGTAAAATACAATTGTGCCTTCCATTTTGTTCTGAAAATACACAGCTTTGTAAAAGGTGCCCAACTTTAAAACAATTCATAAATTCAGATCTAGTCCACTGATACATTTTATTATTTCATGTATGAACTCTAAAATATACAGGTATATGAGTATGATTGACCGAAACCTTTACAATCTATTTCTGTGTGTGCACTTCGGTTTGTGTGTGTGTGTTTTTGAAGGTCTCAATGGAAGTGTACATCACAAAAGTGAGGATTACATTCCAGCAGATCACAGAATCTCTTCCTTCTGCCTTTTGAGACTTCGATCATCACTTTAGTTATGAACTTATGGAAACGATACTTTTAAAAATTGTGAGGATATTGCAACTAAAAAGTCTTTAATAGAAATTTTGTGGACTCAAGAGTATATTTACATTTTCTTCTTTTTAGTATATATTTGTGAGCAAAATATGAAAACAGGAGGAGTGAGACAGTGAGACCTTTCACTCAGTTGAGCCACAGTTCACTTTGAAAGTTACCTATCATGCAGTCAACCTCATTTTGTCACTGAATCAGGCTTACCTCAGATATCCTGTCCCAAATGTAGAAATATAATTAAGGTTTTGCAGACCCAGCGTGCTGTGCTGACCCTGCCCCTGCCCCTGCCCCCGGGATAGCCTGAGACTCTGATTGAGACTGCGCGTGGTGGCATGCACCTGTAATCCCAGCCCTTGAGAGCCTGAAAACAAGAGGATCACTACCAGTCCAACCTCTGTAGCGAGACCCTGTGGATCTTTCACTAAAAACATTTGTTTTAAAAAAAGGTTTTGTAAGAAATAAGGGTCCAGGTCATGGTAGCTAGTGCAGAAATGCCTTTAAATCTAACTAGGACCCGTGAGTGCACTCTTAAAAAGTCAGGATGTATAATGATGTAACTTCCTACTGACTCATGCTGTTGTTTCGTGTCTCCATCTCTTGCATTGTTTTATAAGATTACAACCTGTGATCCTAGCATCAGTTTGAGTGTTTAGATCATTGGATAGATGGGGTTACACACTATACACACATCATCAAGGAAGAAAACTGAAACATAAGCTAAAAAAGAATAAAGACACAAGTGATACCAGTGGCTTTGGTTCCCAACTATAGCTTATCATTCTAAGTCATCTCTGTCCTTCGAATTTGCCAATTTGAGGTAGATAGAGCTTAAATCAAGTCACTAGGCATTTATCATTCAGAGTCCTAATTAATGGAAAGCAATTAGGAAGGAAAAGCCTTCTCACTGTGAGAAAAGCAAGGTTACAGATACGGGAAATAATGAGAGGACAAGCTGGCAGAGAAGAGGAGGGGCCTCCCTCAGAGCTACACAAGAGAGGCTCCACTAAAGCACAAGTAGCTGGAAGAAGGGGGAGGGAAATTCCCCGCCCTGAAACTAAAGGCAACTTGATTTGAGACGAATAGACGAACCAAGGGCAGAGGAGCTGAGCAAGGACAAGGAGGAGCCAGGCGTGCTCAGGACTAGAACAGCACCCTCTCTGTCTGAAAACAACACAACAATATCCTTGACCAGAAAATTTGGGGACACCTCTGAATTATAGGATATTACAGCACAGGTTCTCTTATGTCCTGAGTCCTTACTGACCTTGAAGAGCTAGGGTCAAAATATTGGCTATCCTTGTAGCCCTTCTTTTTCTTCAAGTTTTGGTTTGTTAACTTACATTCTCAATCCTCCAGCAGAAAAGCTTCGTAATACTATTACTCTGTAACATAGGTAATTGAGCTTTGCATCACTGGCTTTCTGAATATCAAATATCTTTGACTTAGCTTGGAAATGATATTTTCTGACAATCACTGATATTCTAATAACTCTCCATAGAATGTGATATAAGCAGTTACACAATTTTTACGCAGACATTTGCAAATTCAAGGATGTACAAAATTGTAGCCTGTCAAGCCTATGGCATTTGGCCTAGTCTCTTACTCTCAATTAATACTTTTTTTTTTTTTTTTTTTTTTTTTGCTTAACCAACCATTTACTTGAGAGAGGGTATAACAGTAACTGAGTTTACACTGGGAGCAATACACATCAAAAAGATGAGAATGACCTGCATTCCAAACATAGTTTTAGTGTTGCATGGTGCTATGATCAGTATGATGAACCTTTTGAAGGTTCTTAGGACCAATATCTTACTCACTCTGTGTACATAAGCGCATGGTTTTGTTTCTGATATGTTTCCTCTTTTATCTGCTTCCAGTCACTTCGTTGTTTAACCCATAATACATTCAGCTGTGTTATGCCCTTAAGTTTTTATTTCTTCTTTAGAGTTCTTATAGGAACTCTATAGGAAGAGTTCCTATACTAGGAAGATTATATGATATTTACACATGTAGATCTGGTTTATTTCACTAATAAGTATATGTTAAATATGCATATCCATTTATATATGAAGTCTTCCAATTTATCAAAGGAAAGGGATAAATGAACTATAGTGTGTCTAAGGAGAGTCACCCCGAGAAAAATATTCTCTCAGGCTTTCACAGAAAGCAAACTGGTCAAGCAATGGCCGTGACTCATCCTGAAGGGTGACACTGACAACAGTTCTACAAAGCACTGAACATGGTTCCAAAGTTAATCCTGAGGGGATTTGACCTTGGAAGATAGAAAAGATGAATGTTTTGTTATACAGGTCTTGCTTTGACTTGCCCTTGATCACCCAGCGGAAAAGCTTAGTTATGAGGCATGAAACGCAGAGACAGATTGGTGTGATGAGCTGTAAGAGAATCAATAGCTTCCAACATGGTCAGTTTCACTGGTGGCCCACTGCGGTTGTGGAACATTGGACTGTGTATGCATCTGCTGCCTCTTAGTTCAAAGAGAAGAATTTTTTTTTTCTTTCCTTATCAATATCAATTGAAAGGTGTGTCATGCCCACACCCTGTGCTCTGTACAACTATTGTGAGGACAATATGCAGTGTGTCAACTGTTGAAAAAATTAATGTTTATTGAAAGTATTAATGTTTAGTTGCTTGATCAATCTTATATGCCTATTAGTCTAAACTGATCCAATGATGAAAATATGTAATATAACCATTGTTAATTTTTTCTGGTTTTGAAGTTCTGTACTCTATGTACAGAACTTTAAAAAAAAAAAAACTAGGAGAGAGATGCTACCAAGAAAAACATGGGGAAGAGTCAGAGGCTGCTAATGAGCAGTCAGAACACACTGGCTGAGGACTCTGACCCCTTACCCCTGCTTCTGAAGGCAAAAACTCATCTCAAATCCAGTGCAAAGGTTACCGCAGGCTTGGTAAAGTTGTTGTCCGGTAGTTTAGGGCTCTCAGGGTTTATTTTATTGTGTTTTATTTTATTTCATTTTGCTAGTTGATCTCTTTTTCTTTTCTTTAGCCTATACTATCACCTCCTTTCCCAGTTTCCTCCATTTACCGCTCTAGACTTTATCGTATTTTTCACAGTAGTCAAAAGTCTCCCTGACTTTTCTGGTGAGCTCCAATAATCCCGTGCTTGCACCTTTACTTCTTTTCTTTTGCTGTCTGTCTTCTCTAGTTTCCCAAAGCTAGTGTGATATCAGTCTTCATTCTCCAGCTTGTCTCTTGAGTTATTTCTTTTCATTCCAATTTTAGTATATGTGCTGCCGAAGCGAGCACATGAGTTATTTCTTTTCAGTTATTGCTATTGCATGCACCATCCTTCATGAATATTTTCACTACAGGAAAAAATTACTCCACCTAGGGAAAATGCTTTGGGCACAGGATACCAATCTATGATAGGCTCTGTTATGTAGCTATAAGTTTGCACCTATGGTCAAAGGCATAAAATTGATATTTACCATAGTTTGTCAATTTCTAAACTGTGCTTGATGCTACTGTTAGTGCTAATTGTACTATTTTATCTAGTATGTTGTCTCTGTTTTAATCAGTTGTACTCAGTTCTATAAAAATGCTGGCAAGATCTGAGGTAATAATATCACCACACACCAGCACCAAAGCACTGGGGTCTGAGCCAAACAGATACCAGCATGTCACTGTAAACTAGTTGGAATAGTAGGATCTTGTGACACTCACAAATGAAGAATCTCCTCAACACAGAAGATATTCCTGAAGAACATACCTCGCTTGGAGAGAATTAGAGCAAACTTTGTCCAGTGTTAAAGTTACTACTACAGTAACTGACAAGATTTAAAACACACACATGAAAGCATTTTGGATAGAAAATGATGAAAGGCAGAATCAAAATGCCACCTCAGTATTCAACCCATCCAGAAAAAGTCCAGGAGACAAGAAAGAGGAAAATAGAAAACACATACATGACATTTTTGAAATGATAGAAATTAAAGCAAAGAAATGAATTCATGAAGCTATAGAGGAAAATAAAATCAGATATAATATCTGGGCAAATGAAAATGTCAACACGAATAAAGGAATTGCTCAGCAAACGTAGAATACAGTTAGACTAAAAAAAGTAATGAAGATAAGAGGATGGCAATCATGAAGCATCAAAATAAGAAATGAACAGAATGTAAACCAAATATTTAGAAATTTAAAAATTCAGTATAAGAACAGATTAATCAAAGCAATTAGAGGGCTGAGGAGATAGCTTGGCTGCTAAGGGGCTACCTGGCCAGCACAAGGACCCAGTACCACATGCTTTGATCGTCCCTGAACTCAAGGTGCACAATGCTGGTCCTGAAACCAGGCATGCTGGCCAGCAACTTTAATCCCAGTGCTGGGGAAAATGAGAGGATCACTGTAAGTCTGAGCTGTATAGCACGATCCTGTAGCAAAGGCCCAGCCTGATAGCTCAGCTGACTAAAACGCCTGCTTTGGCAGAGCACAATGGCCAGGCTGGCCAGACCCCGTTTAGCACCGAGAGGGCAACTAAGACTGGGGATGGTGGTGCAAGGTTGTAATCCCAGCACTTTGGGAGGCGGAAAGCAGAATTCCTAGTAGTCTGATCTACGTAGTGAGACCCTATAGATCCTGCCTTAAATGCACATTATATATATATATATATATATATATATATATATATATATATATATATATTTTTTTTTTTTTAAGATTTTTTAAAATTTTAAGAAAATATGGGGATGGGGAGATAGCTCAGTGCCTGGCAAGTGCAAGGGCCTGAGTTCAATCCCTGGTTCCAAATAAAAATTAAAATAAATTAAAATAATTAGGAACTAATTAGAGAAAGGAAAGAGGTAACTTATAGTGGAAAGCACATCAGAATCAGGGAAGACCTCTCAACACAAAGCCTCAAGCCAAGAACAGCTTGGAGTGAAGTATTTCAAGTCCTGAGAGGAAAGAACTTCAAACCAAGTGTGCTATATCCTGCAAAACTATCTTTCAAAATTAATAGAGGCCTGGCGTGGTGGCGCATGCCTGTAATCCCAGCACTCAGGAGGTTGAGGCAGGAGGATCAGTGCGAGCTCGAGACCAGCGTGGGCTACAAAAATGAGCTCAATGCCAGCCTGAATTGCATAGTGAGACCCTGTCTCAAAAAGACAAAAAAAAAAAAATTAATGGAGAAAAAAAAGTATACATCCATGACTATGAATAGCTAAAGAAATTCACGAGCATCAAACCAACCCTACAAAAGTACTGAACATTGTTTTAGATAGAGATAAAAAAAAGACCACCACTCAAAGAACAGCATCAGGAAAAAACCACAAATCAGGATACACAATTAAAGGAGGGGAAATATAGGGAATCAGTAGCAGGAAGATAACATGCTAAAGGTAGTTTTGGAAAAAAGATTTAAGAAAAAAAAAATGTATGCATTGATTGCTATAGCTCTTTTTACTAAGGAAAAAATGGGAAATATTTAAACATATATGAATATCAGATCATTCAGAAATGCTTGACAACAAAAATGAATAACCATATCTCAAATAAAAGTGTCAATTTTTCTCTACTGTGATGGTCACTATAGTCTCTTTATAAAAATTATATATATATATATATATATACACATATATATATATATGAAATATAAGTGTTGTGGAAACATTAAAATATGTAGGCAAACATAAAAAGCAAATTTAACTATTCTATAATAATATAGTCACATATAACCGGATTATTATTATTTTACCAAATATGTTAGAGTACTACATTTACACTTTAAACACAATTGTGTTTATTTTTCTTATATCTACTACACACTATATTTCTAATTTAGCTAATGGATCCAGATTTGACTCCTATATCTAGTGTTTACTTTGTTTGTTTGTTCCTTTGTTTAACTTTATTTATGTTATAGCCTACTCAGCCTGCCCTGAGGGCGAGGCTGGTGCAGTATGTGCTGCCAGGGATTGAACTGCGGTCCTTATGGTTGCCTAAACTTGCCTAAGAAGGCACTTTAGAACACTGAACTATCTTGGCAGCTCCTCTAGTGTATTTTTAGTAAAGTGAAAATCTACACATTGGCTATACGCAGTGCAGCACATGATTTAAAGTGAAGATCATGATCTCACTGGCTTATTTAGTGTATTCAACTTTAAAACTTTCTGTAAACTATCAATGAAGAAAAATTACAGTGGTTGAACAAATTACTTAGTAAATTTTTGGTAATTAAGAGTAGAATTTACAAGAATTTACAAACCACTACTAGAAATATTAAAATAGAATAGAAGAAATTTCAAAAAGGAAGAATAAGATAACAAATTTTTCTTCTTTCTTTATGTATTTGGTACAGGGTCTCTTGTTTTCACCCTCCCCAGCACTGGGATTACAGGTGTGTGCCACCATGCTCAGTGTGCCTGGGGCGTGCGGCTGTGGCCGCATGTAGTGTTGAGGATTGAACCCCGGTCCCTGCACTTGCCTAAGCAGGCACTTAGCCAGCAGAGCTATCCTGTCTGCCCCCAAAATGTAGTTTTGAACCTTCAAGACGTGGGTTATTCAAGTCTTTTCTCTTTCCAAAAACTGACTCTAAAATTAATCTCAAGGGTGTTTCTGAAAAGAACCTCAATTGCACAAGATACAATGACAAAAACTACCAAACAGGAATATAGCAAAATGAAAGAAACAACAAAATGACATAACAGCTTGAAAAATGGAAGAAAACATTGCTAGCTACTCTTCCGAGGGTTGATATCTGGATGCATAACAAACTCAAAAAATTTAAGAACTTCAAAATGTGCAAGTCAAATCAAGAGACACTTCTCCAAAGAAGTACAAATGGTCTATTAAGTACGACACGATGCTCAGCCATTAGGAAAATACACATTAAAACAGCACTAATATTTTGTCTATCATAGTGCTACTATCATCATAGACTCAGAAAGGCAAATGCTGGAGAGGTGTAGACAGCACACAGAAACTGCCCTGTGTTGTTGCTCGGAATTAAAGCAGGTAAAACCACTACAGAAATCAGTATGGAGAGTTCTTTAACACTAAAAGTAAGATTTCTATTTGGCTCAGCTGTAACTTTTTGAAGCACCATTCAGCAGAGGTAAAGCCACACTGCAGCCCCTTGTCCCTGTGCCCAGCACAGCACAGTGTGCAGTAGCTCAGGTACAGAGTTGCCCTGGATACCCATGCACAGATGGATGGATGAAGAAAGCGTGTATACATGCACAAGGGAGCAGGTGTATACACTCCACAGCCATAAAGAAACACATTTGGGTCAATTGTAGGACAGTGGAAGGAGCTTGAGAAAATAATGTTGGGTGGAATATGTCAGATATGGCTTTCCTAATTGAGAGACACAAATGAATGACTGTTCAAAAATCAAAATAAGAGATCTGAGAGGAATCTGGGGGTAGATGCTAGGGAAACGGGAACAGATTTCAAGAAAGGAGAGGGTAGTTAGTTGTCTTAGTTACTTTTTTACTCATTGCTGAGACAAATACCCAACAGCCAAAATGAAGAAAGGAAAGGTTTATTTAGCTCACAGTTACTGGACGTTTCATTCTATATTCAGCTGGCCCAAGGCTGAATAGAACAGGAAGGAGAGCATTCAGTTCATGGTGGTGGAATAGCAACAATCGTGACAGAGGCAACGGAACAACCAGGGGAGCAGAGAGCAACAGCCTAAGTCTGTCTCTTTGTTTCTCTTTATATTACATTCAGGCTCTCCACCTCAGCCTATCCACCTTAGGCCACACCCATAATCCCAGAAGTACTTAAAACACATAATCCCAGGGATCATGGATCAAATCTGAAACTCTAGAAGTCCCCACCCCATGATTACATGAGGCTTTCGAGGGACAACTAGACATAAACCATAACAATAGTGCAGGATGAAGATGGTGAAAAACTGATTGAGATGCTACGTGCAGAGGCGCCAGTTTCCCCAGGTCAGTGTCATTATTATGCCTCGAAAGGCTATGCTATTAGAAAAAGAAATAATGTGCCTATACACTGGTCCCTGGCTGGCCTGTTCTTCTTTATGGATCTTGTTCTTTCTTGCCCAGACTGTCATCACCAAGAGTAAAGTGGTGGGCAGCACTTCTCACTTCCCACATCTGGAAATGACTTTTTATCTAACGCATGTCACCAAATGGGTGACCTGACTTGTATATAAATATGTCCTGCCTCATGAGTCACAAGGAAACCTGAGATTATGCAAATATTCCCAGCTCCAGGCCACCAAGCATCATACACATTGGACACACTTCTGCTCTCTCTGTGCACTTGTAACATTTTGAGCTGGACAGTTTCCCATTTAGCAAGACCTTCCTCCAAAATTAAAGTACTAAATATAAAACGGCTGGACGAATGCAGCCCAGTCTGCAGGCTCTGTTCAACCCCCACTATCACAAAGGAAGGAAGGCAGCTGCCTAAGGAATCTCTATGTTGTCCTCCAATAGTGGTAAAAAAAAAAAATCGTTCTCTGGGGCAGAAGTCACGGGCCCACAACTAACCTGCCAGTGGGTTGCGTTGAGGTCTCCAGTTTTGCTATGGAGGCCTCTGTAGTATCACTCACTGATACATGTTGACTTTGTATTCAATTAGCAAACGTTTTTCTATGTACCAATGAAAGACATCAGAACTGTTTGATTCAAGTTAAATACAAAAATTATATTTTTTTACATAAATAGAAAACGCAAGATGTTTGAAGAAGCCAATACCTCGAAAAGCAAACACCCCAAGAAAAGTGTGAGCGATCTTGGACTTCGCTGTGTTACATTATTTTGATTATTGCTTCTTAACAGCTACTGTTCTTCAAAATAGACATTAATGGCCCAATTACTTTGTAAATTGTCTTTCAGAGAAATGCAGATATGTTAGAAAGTTCACTGCCAATTTCCACACATAACTGAAATTTTGCCTATTTCTTTTGGCCACTGGCTCAGCTGTGTACACAGTGACCTACCAAGTACAAAATGAAATTAGGTGCTCAGTGTCCATCTAAACAACAGGGAAATGGCTTTTCCTTTAAAATTTACTACTTAAGGGCCTGCGAGATAACTCAGTGGACTAAGTGCCTACGGAGGCAAGAAAAGTTGTTGCAGGCAGTTAAATTAGACACCAACATTATAGGCAGTCACACAGGGCTAGACCCTCAAGGGCAATATGAAGACAAGGTGACTGCAGCTTTGGAAGAGACAGATATTCCCTGCTGTAGGCGAGACCTCGAGAGGAAAGAGGAAACCGATGCAGCCTCACATTTCCCTAAGTATGAGCATCAGCGATTGGTATTCTAAGCAATATCAGTCATCCTGAAGAGCCCGGATGAGTCACTAACCCAGCCCCCAACAGGAAGAGCCCCTTTGCTGTATTCATGCCTGCCTGCTAGTGACTCGCTCCCTCGTTTCCTACAGGATTTAATGAGTTTAACCTGAGCAATGATGTTGTTGCTGGTAGGTTCCGGCCCTGTATGAATTGCCGAGTCATTGCAGTGGGCATCTAATAGGGCAGAAGCCCTTAAAACAACAGCTTTATCTTCCCAAAGACCACCTCCGCCCTTCTTCCCCAACTCAGCCCAGGGTGCCACCTCCTTTCACCTTTCCTGCCGCCTCAGGGAAGGCCCAGTCAGCTCCTCAGGTATATCTAAACATCCCCCTCAAACCCCAGCCCAGGCAAAAAGGTCTTAAAAGCCTCAGTCTCCCTTTGTTCCAATTCAGAGAATTCCTTATCTTCCCCGAATTCTTTCCCGTGCCCTCCAAGAAAATAAAGCCCCGTTCTCTTTGTCCTTCTGCCGGTGTCTCTGCTGTGACACTGTGGAAAAACTGTTGTTTGGTGCTGTGACCTGGAGCAGTGAGGAGTGTGGCTCCCCGGGCACCTGCTGCCCTAGTTTCGAGCTCCCTCACTGAACCGCCTGCTGCTTCTGCGTTTGCCTCTGCCGCCTGCCATTGCTAGCTTGCATCCACCATCCGCCAATTTTCACTCACATAGGTGAGCCCCAAAACTCATCTCAGGGCAGCCCATCCCATATCTTCTTCTTGTCTCAAAAATCGTGAGCTCACGTCGAGCTCCCCACTTGTGTCCCTGAGCCATCTGATCCCCGGCTCCCCACTTTTTCTTGTGATGACTGATAAAGTGGGTGCTGGCCCTCTCTCTCACACACTCACTCCAGGTTAAAAAGTGACTGCTTTTAGTGGGAAGTGATGTCGGGCTTTTGTCCTAATCTTTGGCTCATCTTTTAACTCGATCACTTTGGGAAATATTCTTTCCCACCCACCAAGTCGCCCCCACTGAAACACACTCTACTGGGCTATCTAGTAAGGAATCTCAGTGCCCAGGGACTTCGAGACTTTGAGGCTATCTCAAACCTAAAGGATTAATTTTTTTTTTTTTTTTTTTTTTTTTTTTTACTGTCAGCCTGCTTGGCCACAATATAAGCTAGATGGTAAAACCCAGTGGCCTACAAAAAGTCTTGATCCACTCATTTTCCAAATTAAAACAGACAAGCAAACAAACAAACAAACAAACAAAACTGCTGTCACCACATCAGCAAATGGCAGGATATCTGCTGTATTTGGGCTTTTTTTTTTTTTTTTTTTTTTCCTCTTTGAAGATGAGTCCCTCTCTCTTTTGTCCCTCCTCTCCCAATGTCTCTCCACACTCCCTTAAATCAAGGACAGATCAGATCAACCCTCAGAACCAGCTTGGGAGCCCTTCCTTGCCTGAGCTACCAGGGCCCCCTCCCAGGCTCTGCCACAGCCACAGCTGCTGCTCCTCAATTAATTCACCCTCTAACCTCTTCATCTCTGGGGAACTACAGCAATGCCTTACATTTTCTTTGCTCCCTCCCATGCCTAACTCTCAGCTGCCACTTGGTCTACATTCCTCACATTTCCCTCCAACCCCACACCACTTTCTAATCCATTCACAGTCTTTTTCTTCCAAAATCTCACTCTAAAACCAAACAAAACAAAAAAAGCTAATAACTCATTTTTCCAAAACACTGTGTGCCCCTCCCTCTACTATCCATCAAGTTAAAGACAAGATAACAGCGCTTAGAGCCTGCCAGCCAGAGAGCACACTGCGCTTTCCTGTGGAGCCTGACTCTTAGCTTTTCTCCTCATTCCTCCACCCCCTGCTAGTCACCTCTGCAGACCAGGGCTCAGGTCATCATTGTTCCTCTATTGTGCCGTGCCTAATCCGTACACTCTGCTCAGTTTGCTTGCTCCCACTCAAACCTGATGCACTATATTAACCTTAAGCAAACTTAATTATTGGTTTCTACCATTTTCCAAGTTCTTCTTGTAAGAGATCTGTGCAAATTGACCTAAAAAAGCTCTGACTAGTCTCCCATAATTATAAACTTCAAAAAGTCATCATAATTTAGCCTGATCAAAATGAGTGACCTCTCATAAAGATGTCTGTGTGTCCTGTATGTACTTGTTTGTTTTTATGTCATTCTGTAAACAGCTGTTCCTTTTTTATTTGAGCTCTAAAATATAGACTTAAAAGCATGCTTTCTCCTGAGTTACCAGCTGGTCTAGGTAATAATAAAATTAACTTATAATTAAATGAAAAGCATTAAAATGAAGAAAGACTGTTGTTGGATAGGACTCTGGATTGATAAATAGAGGGTGGCCAACTTTTGTTCATCAGTAGAGAGCCTCCAATAATCTCCTTAAAAGATACTCCCAATAATTTGGCCATGCATCGAGAGACAAAGTTTTTCAAAAATTAAATAACGTTATCTCACAAAAGATGTTACATAAATTAAACATATTCATCCCTTCCAAAATATTGTATGCTACAATATAAATTTTCATTCAGATTGAAACATGCTTTTCTCTTATGATCCAGGTATTTATAAGAGGTTCTTGTCAAGTCAATATAAGGTTATCAGCCAATTAATAATTTTCTATCTGAAATTTATGTGATATATATATATATATATATATATATATATCAAATGTATATTTAGAGATGCTAAATCAAAATGGAGATTCCATATGGGTGTTATACTGCACCGCTATGTATAACTAATGATGTTAAATGATCTCTACAAAATTATATAACTATTGTTCATTAACACCCTACAGGGATTTAACTGCTAAAATGTCCATGGTTGAAAGAAATAATAGTTCTCTGGTTACACCTCATATTTCAAGGTACTTGATACTAATGTAGACACAGATTCTCCAAAAAAAAAAAAAAAAATCAATATTAATTCCTACTTTATAGCCCTATTTGTTCCTGAATTCATGCCAAGCTAAAAAGACAAATCTCAGCCCTCAAACTCCACAGGAGAACTTCCTTAATCTAAATTTCTGTGCTTTCAATAATAGAGACTCAAATTAACCACACACACTGTCAACTTTTGGCTGAGACACTTGGGACTGCCATCAGAGCAGGACTTGACAAGGTAATGCTGAGCCTAAACAATGCTGCCACCCAAGCCAAGTGCGATGTCCACCCAAGAAGGATGCTGGGCATGACCCTACCCCAACTTAGAGTCATCACTAGGACATCTACAAACTGAGGGTCACTGGAAATGTAACTGCCCTGTCTGCCAGAGAGCAGGCAAGTCATCCAAGCCCTGACCTCACAGAAAACTTTGATACAGTTAGATCTGTATACTTGACCTGCTTGGCCTTGTCACTGAAGAACAACAGATCTTGGATTTCATGGCCTACATCAAGGAAACTTTGTCAAGAGTCCCGACTCTTGCTGGACATCTCAGGTAAAATAACTTTTCTTGCTGACACAGAGACCACATATAGTGTTCTTCCTGAGTTCTAAAGTCATCATAGTAGCTCTTCAGTCTCCATAGTGGGTGCTGATGGCCAACCTACATGACCCCTGCAGACAGGCCCCTTCCTTGCTGACTTCAGACAATGTTTTTCACTCATAATCTCCTCATAATCCCAACGTGTCCCATACCTGTCATGAGGAGAGACCTCCTTCAAAAACTCCACTTCTCTTTCAACTCTCTCTCCCCCCACAGTGTACATCCTACAAACCCAACCTCAATATACAGCCAGCTCCTCCATCTATCCTTGGTGACCATATACTCTGAGACACATCCAGTCCCACTTGTGCCACATGTGCTGTTCCTAGACTAAAGTGCCTCAAAGATCCTACAGTGTTTTTCTACATTCTCCAGTACCTAGTAGCTTTTAAACATCAAAAGAGACTCAAGCCCAACATTCTTTGTCTCCTTACCAATCATTATCTTAAAACTGTCCACTCACTATACAATGTCCTTATTGTTACTGTAATCAAGTCCAAGAGCTCCTGTTATTTAGTTTAAGATCTCAGAATTATGAATAATGTGGTTACTCTTATTTACGCAGTGATGCCAAACCCCTGTACTATGCCCTCTCATATCCCTCGTTCCACTGCTCCCTTTACTGCCCTAAGCCTTAACTCTGTCTTTTTCACCATTCCCTTACACCCAGATTGCCAGAAACTTTTTGTCTTCTGATGGACTGATTCAGACACTCCAATTTCCATATCTCACATAGACAGTCCTGACTCAAGGGTTCAAAGATAGCTCTTCCTTATAGAGCCAAGCTCTTGATGCTGAACTAGAGACCCTTGATCTCTAGCCCAACCACTCCTTCAATATATCAGTGACCTCCTCTTTGCCTACCACTCTCATGCCCTGGCCCTAAAACATACGGCTACTTTTCTCAGTTTTCTATCGCGATGCAGTTACAGGGTCTCTCCCTCCAAAGGTTGGATAGCTTCATCAAAAGTCAAAAATCTAAGACTCACCCTCACTCCCAATACTCGTATAAACACTGCTGACCCCAAAGCCCTTCTTCATGACCTTCAGGTGTCTACCACAAAATAACAGATTTTATCTTTCCTTCGTCTGGCTAATTTCTTCTACCTCTGAGTTCCCACAGTGCTTCCCTAGCACAGCCTCTCTATAAAACATCAAAATGTTGCTTGCTAGAACCCCTTGACCCCACTTCTCCTATACCTTCCTCCTTCCACAAGCTACAACAGTTTCTCTAAAGGGCCCCAGCTCTCTCTTTACCCAACCCAAGTCAGCCTTTTACCTACCCTACATACTTCTTTTCAAGGTCACCATACGGTGGGTATTTTATGATACAAAAAAGAGACAATCTTCTCAGGCAGAAGCCTGCTTTTTTAAAAACTATAGACAACATAGTTGGCAGATAGACTCCATGTCTCCGCTCCACACACAGCAGCTGCCACACTATGTAATAAATACACTTAATGCTCATAGTGGACCCTTCTATCACTCTTTCTATCTGTAGCACTCTCAGTCCTTCCACTTTCATCTATACCTCTATGAAACCCCTCAATACAGTTGGGTCAAGGCCCTACAGATGATCCTGATTCTCTTTCCTCACACTGAAAGGACAGAACTAAAGATCGATATTTCTCCCCTTCAACATGGTCATGGTAAGATCATGGTAAAAAGACACAATCAGATCCTAGACTCCCCCTCTTTCTTCCTGTCCTGCCTCCTTTAACCATGATGACATGTACTCATAACATGTTGTCTTTCTAAACTTTTCAAGGTTCTTTAGTCTCCCATGTGAATCGTCATTAATGATAAAGTTCTAGTCATAGCCGAGACACCTGGCTCTAACTTCTATGTGAGCATTAACACTCATCCTGTCAACTTCCTTCACCCCCCCCCAAGATGACACCGCAGTTCAACTAGAAGCAGTCTTAAGAGACATGTTGTTTTAAAGTGGAATGGCAGGTTCTGGCCCTAGTATAAATTTATGCATTATTATGGTGGTCATCTACTATGGCTAAAGCTCTTAAAATAGCATCTCAGCCCAGGGTGCAATTTCCTTTCACCTGTCCTGCAACTTCACGTAGATCTAAACATTCCCCTCAAACCACACCCCTGGAAAAAGCCATAAAAGCCTCAGCCTCTCTTTGTTCCAATCCAGAGAATTTCTTATCTTTCCCCAAATTCTCCCCATGCCCTCCAAATAAATAAAGCCTCTTTCCCTTTTTCCTTCTCTCAATTTCTCTGCTGCTACACCACGGAAAAGCTATCAGCTGTCTTATTAGCTGGCCGTAGTTTCGTCCCACCTCATGCCCACCTAAGACAGTCTCCACAATTTCTACTTTTAGAGCCCCTCACCACGTGGTTTTGCTCTATAACAAACCTGAAAAAGACAGCTTCCTGAGCAAACCACTCAGTCTCCCTTTTGTCCCTCCCTCTGTGCAGAGGTTTCTTTCTTCTTTTAACCTCTGTTCCTAAAATTCATTCTTTAGTTTTAGAGAACACAAGCACATCCCAGGTACCTTCAGGTTGGGAGTTTCATTCCCCCATCACAGGGACGAGGGCTCAGTTCCCCAACACCACATGCCATGCCCACCCCCATGCCCCGGTGCACTGAGTGGGCCACTAAGTCAAGCAGTAGGGGCCGACCCGTGTAATCGTAGCAGTGGGAGGCTGAAAACAGGAGGACCACTACAAGATTGAGTTCCATAGTGATTCCCTTTACCAAATGCATAAAAGAAAAAGATTGTTTCTTGTTTCTACAAAAACAGGTTCCACAGTGTTTTGAAAACAACATGATTTCTTGTTGTATAACATAAACCGCCTAATTATTTAAAAACTTTGTGCCTGTAAAATATAAAACATTAGTTGGACAGTAGCAGCCAGTCTATCAAAAGTCATAAAATAAATGGAATTCAAAATTGACTCAAGAAGCAGTGAACAGATGCATCAATGGTTTCTAGGCTCCTCTAATTCAGAGGGTCTTTATTTTTTATTTTATTTTATTTTTATTTTTTAATTTTTTTTCTGGTTTCAGAACTTTTGTTTGTTTATTTATTTAATTTTATGGCCAGCTCACCCTTTCCTGAAGGCAGGGCTGGTGCAGCATGTGGTGCCAGGGATCAAACCGCGGTCCTTGCAGCCGCCCAAGCTTTCCTAAGCAGGCGCTTTAGACCACTCAGCCATCCTGCTAGGCCTATTTTTTAATTTTCTTATTTATTTATTTATTTATTTATTTATTTATTTATTTATTTATTTAAATTTGCAGAACGGGGATCAAGCTCTGGTCCTTGTGCATTCCAGGCTGGCGTTTATGTCACTGAGCCATCCTCTGGCCCTAAGTCAGGGGTTTGGGGAGCCTGGCGTTGTATGGTTAATTTCTGTGATGGGATGTTTGACACTATCTGGAGACATTTTTCATTTTCTCAGCTGGAGTTTCTAATCTTTTGGTGTTTCAGCCAAGGGATGCCAATAAACGGCCTAGTGCACAGAACAGAAGGAGACCAAGTGGCTGAAAAAGAAAATCAAGTGGGAAATAATTAGGCACAAGAGGTGAATGGGAGGTGACACAGGAAGTTTGCTGTGTGAGTTCCCAATAGAGCTTGGGGCTTGCATTGGTAATGAGAAGGAACATGCTGGAATGGAAGGAGAAGATGTTCTCAGAACTGTCTGACCCCCGTCATTTTATCTCTTCAGGTGATAAATTTCACATTTAAGTCAAAATCCTGGTGGTCAAGGTCATAAAGATGTCTTTGGCTGTTGAATCAGCGAACTGGTGTTAAGTTATCTATTATTCTTTCGGATTTCAAGTCTGTTAAGATTTTCTGTTGAGTCTGGCAATTTAATGACACAATGAGACTCTATCTCAAAATAAAAGTAAGAAAAAGGACTGAAGATATAGTTCAATGGAAAGGCTCTGAATTCATTCTACCATCGTGAAGAATAAAAGAGCAATTTTATGATCATAACAGCAACAAACAAAATATATATATATATATATATATATATATATATATATATTTGAAAAGTTAAAAACTTCTATTTAAGGAACACTAGAAATTTATAGCAGTTAAAGCAATGTTCTGAATCATACCACTGTTTTCCACATTGGAATTTTTTTTTTTTTTTTGCAGGACCAGGGTTCAAACTCATGATCTTGCACTTGCCAGGCAGATGCTTGTGCCACAGAGCTATCTCCCCAGCCCCTTTTTTCCACATTTGAAGTCCCTGACTGAAGCATATTCCCAGCTATAAGCCAATGAAAATAAATAAATATGGAAATAATGATTGTTTGACAGTAATCAAATAAGGTGCAAAATAAGTTTCACTTTCCTTAAATGTAAAGAAAACAGAAACAGTTTAAATATAAATAGAATATATATTAACTTTTCATTATGTCAAATAGTCATTTTCTATTTTTTTATATTTGAAATGTCTCAACATTTATACTATTATTGAGATTCTTTTTCCTATTAAAAGTTCATAATTAAACTTGGGTAAGTATATTTATCATGCTAGATATACTTGAAATTTGGAAATTTTTGTGTGTTTTCATATGACTTCTATATTTGGATATTTTGTTATTATTGGTAGCATGACAATAAAATTAACATAATGATTACATATTTTCTTATTGTGATTGGTATGTTAATACTGATTCAAATATACTATCTCAAGTAGGTACTTAGAAAATTAAAATTTCTGAGTTATGAAAGCTACAAACCATAGTCAAGGAAAGAAATTGAATTGATTCAACATTGAAAGTTTGACGTATGGCTGAATCTTGGATACCGTTAGGGTCTGTTCTACAGGCACATTCAAAGAAGCATGGAGTAAACTAACCAATGGGCATTCTCTCCAGCAGCGCTCTCCTTCAGCTCGGATGAGCCTTGATATTGTGCTCAGCCTTTGTGAGGGGCACCAATCGCATGGATGTTGCCGACCATGATTTAACTGCTACAAGCTGGCAATTAGAACACGTGACATGGAATGTACATGGATGGTATTCCAAAATGGCTACAGCAACTAATTTGACATAGATTAAAGTCTACAAAGAAAGCTGAGCGCTGCCATCTAATAGAATGCATTAAACTGTTTCTGCTTTCTTTACTACATTTGAGGAAAGTGAAATTCAGTTTGCATCTTATTTGAGGAGTCTAAAGAAGAGCTGGGGCAGAGTCACCAGAGGGTGTGAGCAAGTTGTTCATGGTGATGAAAAGAAGCTCCAAGTGAAAGAATGAAGCAAAACCCAGCCTATAATTCAGTCTGCAAAAGAACGAAGAGATGAGTAAGGAAAGGACAAGGTGATTATCGAGACTCAGATTGCATATCCATGCATTGAAGTTTCTTTAGGTTAGCGTTTATAGTCACTGATTTATTCAAAGAGATTTAGCAGGGAACATCTTTTTTTCTATTCTTTTGTTCATCCAGTGGTAGAATATTGAATGTCTGCTGTGAAACAAAAGAGGGAAGGAAAGAGAAACCAGACAGAGTGTTTCTGTTTTATGAAGTTTATAATCTAGCTTTCTGACAGTAGCATATGAGCAGTAAAGGAACCAGTCAATAACTCTCTGAATAACCTATTCACCCAAATTCCATTTCTCAGATTGAGTTTCTACAACCATTTCAAATTAAGCACTATGATCATTGAACAATTCTCCAAAGTAAATCTGGTTCTTTCTTCTGTTCAAAACTACTATAAATGGAATCCATATAATTGAGAAAATTAGATGCTACAGCTTTCAACTTTACTTTTGCCTCTTGACTCTGTCTTCTCCCACACTTTTCAGTACAACATGACATTTTCTCACTCTATTATTGTATAACTACCACTCTGCATACACCACACTCCATTCTCCTCAGTTCAAAAGTCAGATCCTCTGCACCCAGAATTACTTTGCTCACAATAAAGATACAAATATAGGGGCCTGGCGGGATGGCTCAGTGGTCTAAAGCACCTGCTTGGGAAAGCTTGGGCGGCTTCAGGGACCGCGGTTCGATCCCCGGCACCATATGTTGCTCCAGCCCTGCCCTCGGGGCGGGCTGAGCCGGCCATAAAAATGAGTGAATAAACAAAGGTTGTGAAACAAGAAAAAAAATAAATAAATAAATTTTTTTAAAAAAAGATACAAATATATAGCATGGCCTACAAAGACTTGTCTGATCAGAGACTCATGGTGTAGTGCAGGTTTGCTAGGTCATATGCTAGTAAGAAGCTTGAAGGTTTTAAAAATATAATTTCTAATCTCTCAAATTCTTAAAAATGCATCAGACTATTCTCCTAAGCATAATTTAAAGTTTAGACAAATCCTTTGCAGATCTGCATAGTTTGTATGTATATTTGAAAAGATTAAGCATTTCAATAATTCTCACATTTAGGTCTTCTGAACATCACAGCTTAAGTCTGTGTCTTCTTTTTCTTCCTTGTCATTGCCAAACACATTGACTTTTCTACTACTCACATATGCAGATTTACAAGATGTTGTAAATGCTTTTCAGCCTATCGAAATCCTTTTCTCTCTCCCTACCCTTGTTAATTAGCAAATAACTGCAATCTTTCATTTTTCAGTTCAAGTCACTCCCTTGAATTCAATTTCCTTGGCTTGCAAAGGCAGATTCTAGTTTTCTTCTTAAATACACTCAAGAGTTATGGTTCTATAATGATATAGTTATGTCTTGAATAATGTGATCCCAGTGTCACTGATTAGGTTGTAAACCCCATGGAAGTGTGTCATTACCATTGGTGCCCCCCCACACACATTTGTTGTACAAATGATTAGCCCTTGGTAAAGAAAGATAATAGATTTGATGCAGCTTCTACATTGTAATTCTTTTAGACTCTGAAGGTCAACTACTGAGTTAATTAAACCTTTCTGTGTCCTTTGTCAATATGTTAACATGGGCAAAGCTCTGCCTCCTTGAACATAGCTGCATTCTCTAGGGCATAATTTATTCCTGCTCTGCCAGCAGAAATACAGATTCTATGACCTTCTCTTTCCCCTAGTGGCTGGGACATTTATTTAGTCATTTATGGTTATTTAAGTGTCAGATTATATTATTCAATGTATCTGTCCCATAGGACACAGCCAAAGATACCTAAGATCCACTTTCTAAAGAAATGGAAGCAGCATTTGCAAAATCACGAGAGATATGATTAGAAAGTGTAGAGCCAGAATTTATTTTCAACTTTTTTCTATTAAAAAGTCATTTCTGCAGCAAAACAGCATGCCTTCTAATAAGGCAAGATATTTATCACAGTGAAAACAAATTTTTATTTAAAAATTACACCCTATTTTAAAACAATGCAGAAAAGTTAAAACACATTTTGATCATCTAATATGACATATTATGTTTAATTGTACCATCAAGCAATTATCAAAAAAGTGCATTATGAAATATTAAGACAACATGTAAAGCAGGGCAAAAATGTATTAAAATCTACTAAAATGAAATACAAATGTTAACATTTTTCTTTCTACATATTTGGATGATTCAATTGTTTTAAGGCTTAAAATATATATATATATTGTGCAGAGTATTCCTAACTAAATTTGTCTCTTATTGTTGCTGAAACCAGTTATCACATCTGGGTGTCATGGAGCAATACCAGAAATAAAATAAGGTTAACTTTTATATGTATGGAGCAATAAATAAGGAATAATTGTGAAGAATTTTCTCTTTTTTGGGACAGGCTTTGAGAAACATTCTTTGCAGAAATAGGTATGATCTGTAACAGCTTTCCAGAAAATCAACATGTCCTTAGAGGGATCTTTGCCATCAGGCTGCCCACCTTCATTAGGTCCCCAGCGAGAAGGAGTCATCCTTCAGAGGGCACAAGTTCGCGCAGGCTTAATCCGAGATCTGGGATGCGGTAGTGGATACCGCTGCCACTCCCTGACTGCTCCACTGTGCCGCTCTGTTTCCATCCAGCAATGAATGATGGGAATCCCCGCACAGCTGGCTTTTCTCTTTGCCTTTGTGTATAAATTTCATAGAAATAGAGAAAAATAAAATAGTATAATTTTTAAAATAAAACTTGTTTTGTGCTTTAGTTGGTAAAGTTTCTACTACATTACACCGCTTTTTTTTTTTTTTTTCCTTTTCCTTTCCCTTTTTCAGGAATTATTTTCTAGCTAAGGTTTTTTCTTTCGGTTTTGGTGCTGAGGATCTAACCCATGGCTTCTAGCTTGTTGGGAAAGTGTTTTACCACTGAGCTAAATATCCAGCCCTTATAGGACACTTTGAAGAAAAAAGAGATTGGCATTATCTATAATTTTAGAGAACTTCTGTGCAAGCACCTGCAGAAATGACGTCAACATTAGATAAATTAACTAAACGAATGAGAGATTCCTTCCTGATAGCCATTTTGCATTTGCTTTTAACAATCTAGACCATGTTAGGTTACACATATTGTAGGAAAAACAAAATATAAACCTATGTGTGACTCTGTGAAGATGTACACATTACTATTCAAAATTTAGAAGGAAACAAAGGCCTTCAGGATTAAGTGATCTGTTAAAAAAAATTACATGACTGTCAAGCAATGGAAGGAATTGGAAATCCTAGACCAGTGATGGTGAAACTTTCGCAGACAAAGTAGAACTCTGAAGCCTGCTTCTGTGCTACAACATGCTGATGTTGTATTTAAATTTGAAGTTCATAAAAAAAAAAAATAGCAGACATACTTGGCCCTTGCACCAACAAAGATGGCTCTCTGGGTCCACTGGGGCACATGTGCCAGAGGTCACTGCCATTGTTCCAGCTGCCCTGACTACTCTGTGTGAGGCAGAACCCCAAAAGGTCCCTAGCCATTCTGGCTCTGAGTATCAAGACTGTGCTTCTGCTTTAACTTGGCGTTAACCATGCAGCAAAAATATTTAACCACGAGACATAAAAAGTAAAGGCAGATAAGTGTCCTGAGCTGTAAAAGGCTCAAGGCAACAGCTTCCATCATTGCCAGTTCTGCTGATGATCTACCACTATTATGGAATACTGGACTAGGCATACAAGTATTTGCTCTTAGCTCAATGAGAAGAAATATTTGGATCAATAATGTTTAGAAAAGTTATCATGTCTGCATCCTGTACTCTGAACAGTTACTATGAAGACACTAGTATACATCGTGCTCATTGTTGCCATTGTCCTACTCGCATGTTTTGAAAGTGTCACATTGTTATTTCTTATTAAAGGTAATAAAATTATTTTTAAAATATTGTGCTATTCCCTGGCCTTGTGTGTGAGATGGGCTTCTTCAAAAGTGATTAGAATGCAGCAGCATTTAGAGAACTCTGCTTCATAATTTAAGACTGTGGTATCAGTCTTATGTGTCCAGTACCAAATACTCTCTCCTATGTCCATTATCATAAATGCTGGCTTTTGTGTTCAGAGATATCCTGTGCTCTTGCTACCATGGCAAGTTGTTGAGCGAGTCTCTGGGCAGTGATCAGTGAAGACCTGAGGGCCTTAACACTTCAGGCTATGAGACTCTGGAGCCTTCCTGCAACCACCCATGATTGAGGTGGCCTCTCCTCTGCACTGGGGAACCAAAGTATAACAAACAATAATTTGACTTACATCTAATCAAAGACACTAAGAGGAATGGGGCAAGCTCAACCATGTTCCTATTTCATGGGAAAAAATTGATATTTATTCTTTTTAACTTTTAAGTGTGAAACTAATACTACAAGAGTTCACTTGATGCTTTATAAGTCTATAAAATAAATACTTTTGAGTACTAATCCTAACAATGTTAATTGCTATAGTTTTAAGAAAATTGTGCCCATTTATGTTTCTTTTTTTTTTTTTTTGTCCTTTTTTTGGTCTTTTTTGAGACAGGGTCTCTCTATACAGTTCAGGCTGGCCTTGAGCTCACTTTTGTAGCTCGGGCTGGTTTCAAACTCGCATGGATCCTCCTGTCTCAGCCTCCCGAGTGCTGAGATTACAGGCATGTGCCACCAAGCCCGGCCCCATTTATGTTTCAAAAGTTATAAAAAGAGACATTTCTGATATGTATAGGTAAGTCAGAATATTTCCAAGTATGTGTGTGTATATTCTAGTTATTAACTATAAAATTTTGAACCACAAGCATAAAGACATTTAAATCGTTCACTATTTAATTTATGTTAATGTTGTTTTCTTAGTAAAAAAGGCTTCATATCATATCCTAATATAAACATATAATTAGCTAACAGGGGAGCTGATTTATTTCCTTTAAAAACAATAACAAGAGACAAAAAGAGCAGAAATAAGAAATTAATCTTCATGTTCACATAAAGTAGCACTGACCATAATATTTGCTTTTCCATGTATAATCTTTAAGAATTTCAGAGAACTCTGAGTGTCCTGCAGGACTCAAGAGAGCTGTGTTCTGTAAACCCAATACACACAGGAATGGAGCTTTCCTGATACCTGGCACATCCATTTCAGAACTTTGGAGGACTCTGGGGGGGGCCTGTGAGATTCTGATAAGCTCACCTTTTGACCACATTACAAAGGCATGGAGTTTGTGCTTGTGCTGGTCCAACCATTTAAGTACCTAGTGGAAAACAGTGTAGCTCATGGGATCCTGATAAATCTAGTCAAAAAACAATCTACACTGAAGTTTTGTTGAGTGCCTCTCAGTCACCCCTACTAGCTGTGAGAGGCTTGGTGAGTCCTACCTTGCTGCCTACTGTAGCAGAAATATTACTGACATACAACTCACCAGTCTCCTACCACTGCTAAGTCTAGATGATCACTGACAGCTTCAAAAATTCCAAAACACAGGAGTAAAAGGCAATCTCAATATTCTAGCTGGGGCCAGCCAAATAGCTCAGTGAATTAAATTGCTGGCACAGTGGCCCAGGATTCAATCCACAGGCCTACCATACTAGCCCAACTCCTAGGGTATGTTGAGATAGCAGTTGAGACTGGCTAAGGTTGGTGCCCGTCTGTAATCACAGCTCTTGGGTGGCTGTAAACAAGTGGATCACTACGAGTCTGATCTAGTAGTGAGATCCTGAACAAAACCCTATAGACCCTCCCCTCCTTCCCCCAAAAAACCCTCTAGCCCACCAAAATAAATATAGGAGACAAAAACCTACAAGAACTTGGATATCACACACCTGATATTTCTGAAATGAGAGCAAATAAAAAAATAAATAAAAAATAAAAAAAGAAATCCGTCAGATACAGAAGACATAAGATCAGAAATAATCCCTCAGGTCAAATAAGAAAGGCAACAATTGTGAAAGGATTTCTCAAAACAGTTAAAGAAGAAAAAATAATAAAAAAGAACAAAATAGAGCAATGATGGAAATACTGAAAAAAACAATATAGGAAAGAATTAGAATGTATGAAGCAGTCCAGGTGTGGTGGCTCATGCCTGTAATCCCAGCACTCGGGAGGCTGAGGCAGGAGGATTGGTGTGAGTTCGAGACCAGCCTGGGCTACAAAAGTGAGCTCAAGGCCAGCCAGAACTGCATAGCGAGACCGTGTCTCAAAAAGACAAAAATAAATAAATAAATAAATAAATAAATAAATAAATAAAAATAAAAAGAAGAAGAAGAATGTATGAAGCAGACTTAAATAGATAACAGAAATTAAGAACTCAATTAAAAGCTTACAAAAGTGCTTAAATGAAAATGAAAACAGATTTTCAGATCTCAAAGATATGGTTCAGCTAATGAATGTGAAAGGAAAGATCTCTTAAAACTAACAAGAACAGAAAAATAACCACTCAGGGGGCCCAGGAAAATAGCTCAGTGGAATAAGTGCTTGTCTGGCAAGCACAAGGTCGTGAGTTCAGTCTCTGGTACCACCATAAATAAAGAAAGAAAAGGAAAAAAGGAGAAATAACAATTCCATAGCTACAAGATCATGCAAAAAATGACATAAAAATAATACGTGTCCATGAAGAAGTAGGAGACAGCACAAATGACATAAAAGACTATTTACAGATGTAGCAGAAATATTTTCTGACATGAGTAAAGAAGCTGACAAACAGCAAAGTAAGTCATACAGAACTCCAAAGAGCTATAATAATAATTCTACACATAGACACATAATATGCAAGATCTCAGAAATTCAGTAAAACAATAGAATATTAAAAGCTGCTGAAGAAGAAACAGACCACATATCATGGAAAACCCCTCTGAATAATGGAGATTTCTCAACACAAATCACCAAATCAAAAAGAGGGTGGAGTGAAATATTTTAGGTACAGAAGAAAAAAAAATAGCATCCAACCCATATTGATACACACAGCAGAACTCTCTATTAAAATTTATGGTAAAATAAGATCCTTGCATGACAATTAACAACTGAAGAAACCCATGACAACCAAATGAACCCTACAAAGAGTGCTCACAGATATTCCAGAAAGAGGGAAAAACAACCACAACTTCAAAAACTACTGAAAGGAACACAAAAAAAGGACAAGAAATTAAAAGAAGGAAGGGATGGCGAGATAGCACAGCAGACTAAGTGCCTGCCACAGAGGTTTGATGCCTGGTCCTGCATGCAGTGAAAGTCCCCTCCTGGGATGCACTGAGCCTGGAAATAGTCTGAGTGTTGTCGCTCATGCCTGTAATCCCAGGGCTGGGGAAGCTGAAGACAAAAGGCTCAGTATGAGTCTGAGTTGCATAATGAAACCCTGTATCAAATATATAAATTAAATAATAATAATAATGATTAATAATAATAAAATTTTAAAAAGAAAAATATGGAACCTATAGGAGGAAAATGACATGACAAAGATGTAAACAGCCTCAATTTATCAACGAAAAAAGCCAAAATAGAAGAACACATTAAGAAGCAAAATTCAACTACATCCTGCATTCACAAAACACACTTAAGTCAAAAGAAAACAGACAGATTAAAAGAATGGAAAACAATTTTCCATGCCACAAGAAATTAGAATAAAATTAGGAGGATCTATCCTGGTTGCTGAAAATATCAACTTCAAACCAAAAATCATTCAAAGAGATAAAGAAGGACACCAAATACTTGTTAAGGGAAAAGTGCAAGATGAAGAAAAAGCATGCATATATATATATATATATAGTCTCCAATGTAGGAACATCCACCTACACAAGACACATTTTGACAGAAATAAAAAATCAGACAAGGAATAATACAACAGTAATGGGGAAGTTAAACTTGCCACTATCACAAACTTATAGATCGGCCAGGCAAAAATCATCTAAGAAATAACAGAACTCAGTTAAACTTGAGAAGAAATTGACTCAGTAGACATTTACAAAATGGTTTATCCAACAAAAACAGGTACACATTCTTCTTGGCAGTTCATGGACATTCTCCACAGTAGATTATACTCTAGCATACAGAGAATTCTTAAGTAAATGCAGAGGAATTGAAATTATCCCATTCAGAGCCAGAGAAATAGCTCAGTAGAACAAATTCTTGCCCTGCAAGTGCAAAGGCCTGAGTTCAATCCCTGGTCCCACAAAACACCCCCCCACACACACACACACAAATCTTTTTAAGGGCACTGGGGAGATAGCTCTGTGGTACAAGGGCCTGCCCGGCAGATTCAAGGTCATGAGTTTGAACCCCGATCCCATAAAAAAAAAGAAAAAAGAAAAAAAAAAAAAAAGAAAAGAAAAAGAAAAGAAAAGAAAAGAAGTTATCCCATGTAGGCTATCTTACCACAGTTTGATAAGACTGGAAATTACTGGAAAAAAATCTACATAAATACGATAAACACATGGAAATTAAACACCTCTTCAAGACAAGTGGGTCACACATCAAATTAAATGAGAAATTAAAAAATAATTTACATTCAAAGGAAAATGTTTATACAACTTACCAAAACCTGCAGGATGCAAGGAAAGCTGTCTTAACAGAAAAAAATAGTAGTGGTAAATTTGCACATTAGGAAGCCAGAACAAGTCCAAACAAATGATCTTGTGCTGCACATCAAGCTGCTATAAAAATATCAAGTGAAGCTCAAAGTCCAAAGAAGGCAGAAAATTATAAATATTAGAGAAGAAATTAATGCAATGAAGACAAAGAAAAAAAAAAAAAAGAATACATGAATCAATGAGGTGGTTCTTTGAAAGAATAAATAAAATTGGTAAACTCCTAACAATCTCATTAAAATGGAAAGGAAAATGCCAAATTCACGCAATAAAAAATGAAAAGGGAGAAATCACTACAGATCCCAGATAAATTCAAAGATCATCAATATCTACTTTCAAAAATCATATGCATGGAAAGTCTCTTAGATACATAGGAAATGCCAGAGCTGAGTGAAGAATGTATACAAACTCTGGGGTCAGCAAGATATCTCAGCGGATGAAACACCTACTTAGGCAAACACAAGAACTGGGATTCAATCTCTACTATCACCCTATGCTTGTTCTGATCCCAGGTGGGCTGAGCCAGGGACAAAGACATGGTGTGGTGGCACACCCATAATCCCAGGGCTGGGGAAGCTGAAAATAGTAGGAAAATGGTAGGGTCACTGAGTCTGATATATATATATATATATATATATATATATATATATATATATATTGTGTGTGTGTGAGGCTCTCATATATAAAGTCTGAATAACACAATAGCGAGAAACTGAATTGAAACTGTAATGAAAAACCTGCCAAAAAAGAAAAGACCAGGTCCTTGTAAATTCAAACAGAATTCTACAAGAAACTCAGAGAAGATTTAAAGCCAATTTTTCTCAAACCTTTTTAATGAAATTTAAAGAGAAGCAATTCTCCCAAACTTATTCCTAGAAGCTAGTATTACTCTGATTCAAAAAAAAAAAAAAAAAAAAAAAAAAAAAAAAAAAAAAAAAAAAAAAAAAAAAAAAAAAAAAAAAAAAAAAAAAAAAAAAAAAAAAAAAAAAAAAAAAAAAAAAAAAAAAAAAAAAAAAAAAAAAAAAAAAAAAAAAAAAAAAAAAAAAAAAAAAAAAAAAAAAAAAAAAAAAAAAAAAGATCTTAGTAAAAAGAGAACTACAGGCCAATCTCTCTAGTCAATATACATACAAAAATGCTCAGTAGAATACTAACGAACAGAATGAAGCAAATCATCAAGCAGATGCTGCACCATGACCAAGTGGGATCCATCCCAGGAAGGTTGGGATGGTTCCACATTTGTAATCCATCAATGTGATATACCACAGCAGTAGAACCAAGAACAAAAGCCACATTATTACCTCAATGGATGCACAAAAATGCTTTTGATGAAATTTAACACTCATTCATGATAAAAAAATATATATATATATACAGAGAATCAGAAGAACCAGATAGTATCTCAGTTACTGTTCTCTAGTTTGGACAAATACCCAACATCCAAAATGAAGAAAGGAAAAGTTTATTTAGCTCACAACTACTGGAGGTCTCTGTCTATACTCAGCTGGCCCCAAGGCAAAGTGGCACATGGCAGAGAGCAACCTTTCATGGCAGTGGCAAAGAACAAGAGAAGCCAACGGAGGAGCAACAGAAACAGAGAGTAAATCTGGCTTATGTTACCAGGCTGGGTACAGCAATCACACCATAATCCCAGCAGTATTCAGACTCATAATCCTAATATATAATGAGTTAATCACAAGCTCTAGAAGTAAGTTTTCTTCATGACTTAGATAAGACTTTTGGGGTGGGGGTGGGGCAAATAGACACAAATCATAACAGATAATTTATATTTCAACCTGATAAAAACCACCTATGATAAATCAACAATCAATATCATATTAAGTTGGCAAAAATTCAAGGCCTTCATTTTAAAATCAGGAAAAAGACAAGGATGTCTACTGTCTCTACTCTTATTCAATAAAGTTCTGCAAACATTATCCAGAGCAGTTAGACAAAAGGAAAAATAAAGGAAAGAAGATTGAAAAATAAGAGGTGAAACTATCATTATTTGCAGATGACACGATACTCTACATATAGGACCCCAAAAGCTCCTCAAAGAATCTTGTAGATGTAATCACCAAATTCAGTACCACACCAGGATACAAAGTCAACACCTGAATATCAGCAGCAATTTTGCATACAAACAATGAATGCACTGAGAAAGAAATTAGAGAAACCAGGTCTCTCAGAATAATATCCAAAAAATGAGATGCTTAGGAATCGATCTCACAAAGGCAATAAAAGTTTTATACAGTGAATATTATGGCACTCTGAGTAAAGAGATTAAAGAGAATTTGAGGAAATGACATTTTATGCTCCTGGATTGGAAGAGCCAACATTGTGAATATGTTCATACTCCCAAAGTTGTTATATAATGGCGGGATTTGTTGTCTATGAAAGATTGAAATATAGGAATAGCAGACTCTTTATTAATGAACCAATATCCAGTACAAACCTCAAGATTTGGAAGTAAGCATGGACCGATTTCTTTACCTGCTTTAGCTAATATACGTTCCCAGGTTGCTATGCTGACTGGCCTAGAACATCAGGCTTAACTATGCACACGGGATCATAGCCAAGACATTCAAATTTATAGCTACATATGCACATGTGTTCTGGCTCTTGATTTATTGAATTTCTCCTGCTTCTCCTTTCTTTCTTCCACACATGTGAACTTTTAACAAGATAGAGGAGGGAGAGGAGGATGACACAATTTCGACAAGGTCAAATGAGGAAATCTAGCTGGGCTCTCCTACATCACTAGAGCATAGCAGGCAGTGGCCAACTGAATTGATTTCTGCCTCAGTCTCTTGTACTTTCAAGAGACTGAGGCAAATAGGAATGTGATATTATATGAATAGGATACTATGCTAAAGCTGTTTTGGCTTAGGATGCCATCTCCTACAGTTCCACAGTCAATGCAATCCTGAGTAAAATATCATTAGTAAACTTCACAGAGCTAGAGAAAATTTTTCTCCAATTCATGTGGTATCATAGGAGACTTAGAATATTAAAAATATCCTGTGAAACAAAGGAAAGGCAGGAGGTATTACAATTCTTGGCCTGAAATTATACAATAAAGCTACTGTGATAAAATCAGCATGATATTGCCACAGTGACAGATCTGAGGAATAATGGAACAGATTAGAAAATGTAGACACAACTGCAAACACACTCGGCCACTTTATCTTGATAAAGATGTCAAATACGTTCACTAGGAGAAAGATAGCCCCTCTAATAAATGATGATTAAAAAACTAGCTTTTCACATGCTGAAAGCCAAAACTAGACCCCTCTCTGTCACCATGCAAAAAGCTACAATCAAAAAGGAACAAAGATTAAGTATTAAAACAGAAACACTAAATCTTCTGAAGGAAAATGTAACTAGAAATCTCAACAGGATAGTTAGAGTATTCACGAACAAAAAACAAACTGCATAAGAAATACTTCAAAGTATCAAAGCTGGGAACTTTTCTTTTTGAGAAGTTTCTGCACTTCAAAGCAAATCTGCAACAGAATAAAAAGAAAACCCACAAGTGGGGAAAAAATTAAAGCCAGCTGTCCCTCTGACAAAGATCTTCTATTTAGAACATGTAAAGTATCAAAATAATCAGACCCCACAAATTGAAAAACTCAGTCTAAGAATCAAGATCTGACATAAATATATACTTTTCAGATGAAGAAATGTAAATGGCAACTAAATATATGAGAAGATGTTCAACATCATTGTTAATTCAATAAATGCAATTTAAAATAACACTGAGATTCTATGTCAGTCCAGAAAGATTGGCTAACATCAAGAAGTCAGCCAACAACAAATACCAGCAGGACTGTGCAGAAAAAGAAGCACTTCTCCACTGTTGATGGGACTGCAGACTGGTACAAACACTATGGAAATCAGCATGGAAATTCATGAAAAACCTAGGACTGGAGATCCCATTCAAGTTAGCTATTTCCCACCTGGGTATTTTTCTAGAAGTGAAAGCCTTATAGCACAGTGATGTTTGTGCACGCATGTTTACAACTGCAGGATTTGTCATAGCTAAATCATGAAAACAATCTACACATTCATCAACTGAAGAATGGATAAAGAAGATAAGGCATATTTACCCAATGGAGTATTACTCAACTATAAAACAGGGTAAATTTGAATCTTTTGTTGGTAAATGGATACAGTCAGAAAACATACTCTCAAGTGAAATAAACCAGACTCGCCTGTGCAAACATTGCATTATCCCCTTAGTATGAGAACCTGAAAGAGAAAATGGAATATGAAGCACATAATGAATGCTGGAAAAAGGGAGTGAACTTATTCAAAAGGCAAGAAGTACTGAATTCAGAAGTACAGGAGAGGGAGTGGGGAAAATAGATACATGTATGTATGTAAACAGGATGGTTTGTACAACCACATTGTGGATTTCTGCTGGTCTTTGAAAAGGAGAAGATAGTGCTTAATTTGTTTTATTTCCTTTTTAAATTGTTTCTCTTTTTTCTCTCCTTCATTTCTTACACATTTCTTTCCTTTTTTTCTTCTTCCAATTTTGCATGCATATATCTGGTAATATGAATAACTGGTTGGAAGACAACATCATGTACTGCAACAAATACTTGGAAATTCATATTGCTTTATTAAGCAATATGAATTTATGACTTGCGATTTTTCTGCTTTAGTTCTGATTTGTAGTCCTTTAAAAAACATTTTAAAAGATTTTAAAACTACTTACTTTTCCGAAGTGTTATAGACACAGGATCAAAGAAATCCTTCAGATAAGGACATTGCTGGGGGTGAGGGCAGAGCCCTGGGATAGCTTGTGTAGTGCGCAGACATTTGAATGAGGTTCCATCCCTGGGAGATTCTTGGGCCAAGAGAGCAGGATTCAGGTGTTTGCTGCCTGAAAATCCAAGACCTTGTGCTTAGTTTCAAGATGTT